>WEIV01002607.1:0-11352 GCA_013390005.1 Calyptomena viridis
TGATCAATCAACCAATGGAGTAACTGATCAACCAGGTGATCAACCAAGCAACAAAACAACCAACCAATCAATTGATCAATCAACCAATCAATGGAGTAACTGATCAACCAGATGATCAACCAAGCAACAATGAACCAACTGATCAATCAACTGATCAATGGAGTAACTGATCAACCAGCTAATGAATGAACCAACAAAACAACCAATCAATCAATCAATCAACAGAATAACTGATCAACCAGCTGATCAACCAACCAATCAACAGAATAACTGATCAATCAACCAATCAACAGAATAACTGATCAATCAACCAACAAACCAACCAACCAATCAATTAAGTGATCAACCAACCAACAGAATAACCGATCAATCAACCAGCTGATCAACCAACAAAACAACCAACCAATCAATCAACTGATCAACAAACCGATCAACTGAATAACTGATCAACCAGTTGATGAATCAACCAACAAAACAACCAACCAATCAATCAATGGAATAACTGATCAACCAGCTGATCAACGAATCAACAAAACCAATCAACCACTCAACTGATCAACTGATCAATTAACCAACTGATAAACTAACTGATCAAACAATCAATGAACCAACCAACTGATCAACCAACCAACTGACCATGCAACAAACCAACCAACAAACCAACCAATAAACCAACTAACCAGTCAAACCACCAATCAACCAATCCACCAAATATCCAACCAACCAACTGAAAGATCAACCGACCAATCAACAAACTGATCAACCAACCAGCCAATGACCCATCCAACCAACCAGCCAACCAATGATCCAACAAGTCAATCAATCAATCAATTAACAAACCACCCAATCAATGAACCAATCAACCAAACAACAAACAAACCAATAAACCAATTAACGAGTCAAACCACCAATCAACCAATCCAGCAAATACCCAACAAACCAACTGACCAAAACACCAAGCAACCAACTGAAAGATCACCCAACCAATCAACAAACTGATCAATCAACCAACCAACCAGCCAATGACCCATCCAACCAACCAACCAGCCAACCAATGATCCAACAAGTCAATCAATCAATCAATCAATCAATCAACAAACCACCCAATCAATGAACCAACCAAACAACAAACCAATAAACCAATTAATGAGTCAAACCACCAATCAACCAATCCAGCAAATACCCAACAAACCAACTGACCAAAACACCAAGCAACCAACTGAAAGATCACCCAACCAATCAACAAACTGATCAATCAACCAACCAACCGGGAAGGGATGGGTTGGGATAATTGAAGCTCCCAAAGCCAACATGGTGGAATCTTGTCATTCCTGACAGCCCGGTCGGTGGAGCCACGAACAGAAGGAGCAACCTGGTGGCTTCAGGCTCCACCCACCCTTTGGACACTCTGGGGACACTCCCCCTGTAACCACCCCCACCAGGAAACCCCCTCTGCCCCAAATCACCTTCAAGGTGGTTCTCCAGGTGGAGGTTGGTGGCTCCTCCGAGCCATGAGGAACGTGGATGTTCGTGCCGAGGGACACGAACTGCCCGGGGTTGAACCAGGCAGAGCATCCAGCCAGGAAGGACCTGCAGACCAGTGTCCTCCTCTTACTGGAACCAGCACAGCTTGTGGTTGTCACCCCAGGAGGTGGGGGGACACCCAAAGAACTGGTGACCACCGTGGAGAAAGGAAACCAGGATAACTGGGATGGATAATTCCCTGGTCCTGGTGGCTTCAGGTGGCTTCATAATCTGTCACCTCCCTCTTCTGTGACTGGAAGGTCCAGATCAGCATCACCTGGGTTTGGTGGCCTTGGGGATGTGACCCCTGGGTTTGGTGGCCTTGGGGATGTGACCCATGGGCAGGTAGGAGACCTGTGGCAGGGATGGACGTGTCACACCATCCAGAGGTGACACTGTTGTCCCCACCACGTGTGGAGGAACCACGTTGGTGGCCCTGAGCAGGAACCATGGGCAAAGTGACTCCGGCACTCTCGGGATTGGCCTTTATGTGAGGAACAGAAGAAAACCAGAAGGTGGAAAGACCCAGGAGGTGACAAATCCAGGAGGGGACAGGAAGCCACCCAAAGAACCACTGGAGCTGCTCAGTGGTTTGTGGGACTCTTACTTCTTCAGAGAAGTCAAGTTTCTTGTCTCCTCACTCAACGGCTCAACCCAAACCCGTGTCAAGGTCTTCTCTTCCCATGGACCGTGGTGACAATGACAGGGACGACCATTGGGTCCCACATCACCCCAAAGGTCCTTCTGTGACCTCCTGGTCAGTCCAAGGCCCACAGGGCTTTGGAGGTGGAAGGAGATGCAGGAGATGCTCCAAAAAGTGGTCCATGAGCCGGACCAGAGCACCTGGAACACCCAGGGAGGAGGAAAGGACCACGTTGGTTCTCCAGCCAAGGACGGCGTGGTCAGGTCAGGACGTGACCCAGTGATGGGTCTCCTGCTGCTGGAGCCACTAGAAAATGACCTTCAGCCCTTAATTAGCCCTAATTAGCCCAGACCTAAATGAACGTGGCGGAGATAACCCACGGCCAACGGCCGTGACATCCTGGCAGGGAGGTCCCTGTCACCTCTGGGATCATGGGAATGCTCGAGGAAGGAGGTCCTGGTGCCACATGAGTGGGGCTTGGATGTGGGGACAATCGTAGGCACCATCATGGAATGGGTTGGGTTGGAAGGGATCGTGGAATCAAGAGCACAGAATTCCAATAAACACTATCCCAGGTTGCTCCAAGGCCTTGGACACTTCCAGGGATGGGGCAGCCACAGCTTTTCTGGGCAACCTGGGCCAGTGTCCCACCACCTCGGTGGCCCTGAGCTTGAGGCCAACATCCAACGGGATCAACCACCCAAAAAATCCAGGGAGAGGAGAAGATTCCCACCATATCCCGAGCTCCACACATGTAATGGTGGCTGGTTTTCCTCCCTGGCTGATGGGAACACCCAAAGTGGACCTGGAGATCTCCAGATCTGGATTTGAACCCCCTGGTGCAGCACTGAGTCCTTGGGGACATTTGTGTCTTGGGAATTTCCTTCCGCCCCCTTCGGATGCGACGCTCCACCAGTTTCCTTACAGGTTCCCATGGGAAAAAAGGCATTTTCCAGGTGATTCTCTGATTCTCGGATCTATGTCCATGATGTCCTTGTTGCTGGCACCAAGTTCCATCTTCCAGGCAGTTTTCCAGCTGGGATTTATCCCCAGGGTTAGTATGGGGCAGGAAGGATTTCCAGGAGCAGGGCAGCTCATTCCAAGGAGGGAATGGGCAGCCCAGAAACCTGGGAAGCAGATTCTGCAGTGCTGGTGTGATTGTGGCTCTTTCATCCCAAGGTTTTGAGGGACCTTGGAAGGATCCTTGTCAAGGATCAACTTCCTTGAGGGACCAGGTTAGTAAAGACCAACTTTGAGGGACCCCCTTGCCAAGGACCAACTTTAAGGGACCCCCTTGCTAAGGATCAACTTTTTGGAGGTCCCGCCTTGTCAAGAGCCAACTTGGAAGGATCACCTTGTCAAGGACCAACTTCCTTGAGGGACTCAATTAGTAAAGACCAACTTTGAGGGACCCCCTTGCCAAGGACCAACTTTAAGGGACCCCCTTGCTAAGGATCAACTTTTTTGAGGGACCACCTTGCCAAGAACCAACTTCTTTGAGGGTCCACTTTGCCAAGGACCAACTTTAAGGGACCCCCTTGCTAAGGATCAACTTTTTTGAGGGACCACCTTGTCAAGGACCAACTTGGAAGGATCACCTTGTCAAGGACCAAATTCCTTGAGGGACCAGGTTAGTAAAGACCAACTTTGAGGGACCATCTTGCCAAAAAACAGCTTCTTTGAGGCACCACCTTGCCAAAAAACAGCTTCTTTGAGGCACCACCTTGCCAAAAAACAGCTTCTTTGAGGCACCACCTTGCCAAAAAACAGCTTCTTTGAGGCACCACCTTGCCAAAAAACAGCTTCTTTGAGGCACCACCTTGCCAAAAAACAGCTTCTTTGAGGCACCACCTTGCCAAAAAACAGCTTCTTTGAGGCACCACCTTGCCAAAAAACAGCTTCTTTGAGGCACCACCTTGCCAAAAAACAGCTTCTTTGAGGCACCACCTTGCCAAAAAACAGCTTCTTTGAGGCACCACCTTGCCAAAAAACAGCTTCTTTGAGGCACCACCTTGCCAAAAAACAGCTTCTTTGAGGCACCACCTTGCCAAAAAACAGCTTCTTTGAGGCACCACCTTGCCAAAAAACAGCTTCTTTGAGGCACCACCTTGCCAAAAAACAGCTTCTTTGAGGCACCACCTTGCCAAAAAACAGCTTCTTTGAGGCACCACCTTGCCAAAAAACAGCTTCTTTGAGGCACCACCTTGCCAAAAAACAGCTTCTTTGAGGCACCACCTTGCCAAAAAACAGCTTCTTTGAGGCACCACCTTGCCAAAAAACAGCTTCTTTGAGGCACCACCTTGCCAAAAAACAGCTTCTTTGAGGCACCACCTTGCCAAAAAACAGCTTCTTTGAGGCACCACCTTGCCAAAAAACAGCTTCTTTGAGGCACCACCTTGCCAAAAAACAGCTTCTTTGAGGGACCACCTTGCCAAGGATCAACTTCTTTGAGGGACCACTTTGCCAAGGACCAACTTTAAGGGACCACCTTGCCAAGAACCAACTTCTCTGAGGGCCACACGGCACAACCCCCCAACGCCGGGGCCCTTCCCGCCGGACGTTACCTGGGATGGATGCAGGTAAGGCTCGGGAGAAGCCAGGTTGGTCTGGACGGACACGCTCTTCTCCAACAGGATCTGAGGGAAACCCAACTTCTCAAAAGTGTTCCTCTTCCAGTGCTTGTTCTCCTGCTGCGCCAACGCCTCGTCCTCGCTGAAAGCCCGCACCACCGGCCCCGGCATCGGCAACGGCAACGCGCCGTCGCTCTCGTAGCCGGATCCGTCCTTTTGGGAATCCCAACTGCTCCGTTGCTTCATGTGATAATGAGCTTGTTGTGCTTCCCAAGCCAGACGTGCCTGTGCCAGGAAAGGCTCCGGGAAGCCCCGTCCCGCCTCCGCCTCCGCCGCTTTGCTCTCCGTCCGGTTCATCGGCGACCTGTTGGGTCCCGGGGCGGCTCGTTCCTCTCCCAACAGCTGCTCCGCCAACACTTCCCGCTCGCCGGAGCCGTCCGTGGAGGAAGCGTTGGCCTCGTGGCTCACGGAAGGCTTCCGGCTTTTCCTCTTCCTGGTGGACGGCGAGTAACCGGTGGAGGACAACGTGTCCTGCTGGCTGGACCACGACATGGTGTCGTCACCCTGGGCCACTTGGCCGCCCGTGGGGCCCGGGCAGAAGTCGGGAGGTCCTTCCATGCTGCTGTAATCGCCGGATTTGACGTCCAACCGTTGATCCCTCACCAGGCAAGGGCTGTGCTGCAACGAGTAGGATCCTCCGATGGGATTGGGGGAATATTTGTGCCTCAAACCCGTTTTCATCTTGGGGCTGGAGCCCGACTGCTCCACGTAGACCAACTGCCGCACGTATTCCTTGCCGGCGGGGCTGTATTCCAAGCTCATGAAGCGGTCGGGACACTTCTGCTTGGTGAGGACCAACTGCTGGTACGGCGAGTTGGAGCCTTGTTTGGGCGACTGCAGGAACGGGTGCGGCTTCCGGATGGGCGATTTCTGCGGCGACGCCGCCTTGTAGCTCCCGCCGCCTTCGTACTGCATGTCCACCGGCGGCTCGTCGTAGATGGGAGCTTGGAATTCCATGGGAGGCTCCTCGTAGAGCGGCGGTTCGTAGGCGTAGCGCGGCGACGACGGTTGGGATTCGCTGGAGTGCTTCCGGTGTTGGGCTTGGAGAGGGGAGCAGAAGGAATCGCCGCGGCCCAGCAGCGGAGAGCAGCTGCCGGCGTGCTCGGCCCTCTTCAGGAAGGGGGATTGCTTCCTCTCCGGGAAAAACACGGAGTTGTCGGCGTCGCCGGAGAAGGTTTGGAGGTTGGGCGACTGTTGGCCGCCCGAGGGGCGGCGGGAGCGCGTTCCCGGTTGGTTTTCCGGGGCGTAGCCGTTGCCTTGGTGGAGCAGGAAGCTCGGCTCGCGGTCGGTCACCTTGATCAGCATCCGCTCCTTGGTGCCGGCGTTCCATCGGAGGGACGATGTCCTGAAGGGGGGAAACACCACAGCGGGGTCAGATTTCCCGGGATTTCCGCTCTGGAATCTACCAGAGCACGGAAGAACCCGAAGGATGGACGTTCCCAAGTCTTTCCCATGGCCATTGTTCCGGTCCCTCCCTGAATCCTACAGATCTCAGAAATTCCCGAAGGATGTGGGGGTTGGGAAGCCAAGAACCCCTTGGAGAACAACTCAAGGTGATGTGGCCCCTCTCAGCTCCTGCCTTGGAATTCTGGGAGACAATGGAATGGCCAAGGTTGGGAAAAGTCATAAATTTGGGACAATTTCCTGGTGGGAATGATCCCACCTGGGATTTGCCATCCCAAACCCATCTCCATCTTTCCCAGTTCTTGCTTCCCATACTTCACTCCTCCATCCCGGGATTTATCACCTTCTCCAGATCCCAGAATTCTGGGAATGTCCAGCCTGGAGAAGAAAAGGATCCAAGGAGACCCTGAAGCAAATTCCAGAGCCTAAAGGGGCTCCAGGGAAGCTGGAGAGGGACTTGGGACAAGGGATGGAGGGACTTATTCCCAATCACTTATTCCTCCAGAAAAAGGTGGAATGAGTTCAACTATGGAGTTTGGAGGAAAAATTCCCACAAAAAGTCAGATTTAAATAATTCCCTGCAGGAAGTTCCACAGGACCCTCCTCGGTGCTTGCCCATGACTTTGTCCTTGTTCCAAGGGATTTGGGAATGATTTATTCCTTCCTTTTCCTTCCTTTTCCTTCCTTTTCCTTCTCTTCCCACAGCGCCTTCGGAGCTCCCAAGAACTTGAACCTCCTGCCTGTTGAATTCCTGGATAAGTTTGGGATCCTCCAGGATTGCTGATGGATCTCAAACCTTCATCCAGCCCTTCCAGCCCCTCAAAACTCCCCTCCCCAACTCTGGAATCCTGGAATCACAGGATCCACCAAAACCCTGACACGGATCCAAAGTCCTTCCTGTCTTTTCCAGGGTTCCCTCTCCTTCCCGATTTTCCTTTTCCCACTTTTTTTTATTACACAAAGATGAGTAATTCCAAAGTTTTCACACATCCTGCTCTGGGATTCCCAACAGCAGAAGGATGTGGAGCTGCTGGAATGAATCCAGAGGAAGTCATGAAGGGTTGGGAGAGCTGGGAATGTTCCCCTGGAGAAGGGAAGGATGCAGGGAGAGCTTGGAGCACATTCCAGAGGGTGAAGGGGCTCCGGGAAAGCTGGGAAGGGATTTGGGATAAGGGATGGAAGGACAGGACACAGGGAAGGGATTCCCAGATTTAGATGGATCTTGGGAAGGCATTCCTGGCTGGAATTCCCAGAGAAGCTGGGGCTGCCCCTGGATCCCTGGGAGTGTCCAAGGAAAGGGGGGATGGAGCTTCCAGAGGCTGAAGGGGCTCCAGGAGAGCTGGGAAGGGATTTGAGATAAGGGATGGAGGGACAGGACACAGGGAATGGCTTCCCAGGGTTCCCAGGGATATTGGGAAGGAATTCCTGGCTGGGAAGGAATTCCTAGTGGGGAGGGGCTGGAGTGGAATTCCCAGAGAATCTGTGGCTGCTCCATCCCTGGAATCATCTCATCCAGGCTGAGTTTCCAATCCAAACATGGAATAACAAGGAACAATATTCCTGGAAGTTCCATGGCTGCTGCTCCTGGATTTTTTTCCCAAACACCAAAAAAGCCTCGTTACGGAATAAATGGAATTTTCCAGCCACAAAAGGACACTGGAAAAGACCTTTTTGTCCTTAAATCACTGCCCAGGAACAACTCAGTGAATCAAAAAAATCCCAAGGGATTTTGGGAAGGAGATGGAGACCCAGAGGACCCGAAATTCCAAATACTCCTGGTATTTTTGGCTTGGAATCAGGTTCTCACTGTTGTTATCTTCCCTTGTGGAAAAAGGAAGATTTTCCTGGCTCCTCTCCGTGTATTTCCATGAAAAAAACCACTTCCCAAATCCCTCTAATCCTGTATCACCAGGATCAATTTCCTTGCAAATTTGCATAATTGGAAAATTTGCATAATTGGGAGCTTTTCTGGTTATTTAAAGGTGGATTTTCCCGAATTCCTTTCCCTGCTCCAACCTTTGGAATGTCAAGGATGGAGGTGAGAGGAGAAATTTTGGGAATAACCTGCATTCCTTGAACATTCCTGGCTCCCTCATCCCTGGAATTCCTTTGCTTCCCGTTGTTTTTCCTGGAGAGACACAGGTAAACCCCGTCCTCCTCATTTGCATATAATAATGATAATTAACAGCTTAAAAGAGGGCAAACCAAGCAAAATCAGGAATTTTGATATTCCCAGTTCCTCCAGCCAATTAAGGCTGGACTAAGTGAATAAATCCCAGTGGATAAATCCCAGCTTTAAGTGCAATTAAATTATTTCAACGGCGTTTCCCGGGTTTTTCATGGAATACTCTTTCCCAAAGGAGGTTTAAAACCAGGAATATTCCCAAAACCCACCCAAACCCCACATTTTCCCAAGATCTTTCTGCTCCTCCTGGTGTTCCTTAGGCTTTGGAAGTGAAGATTGTCATTTAGAGCCGGGATTAAAGTGGGATTTTCCCTCTCTGGGGGGTGGAAAAACCCCTTAATTAGGAGGATTAATTCAAATATTGTTTTCCAAACCCCTCGGATTTATCAGGATTTGGGCCACTGGAAAAGCAAAGGATATTTGGACACTCCCCCCACCTTCCCAGCTCCTTTTTTCCAGCCCCAATTCCAGGTTTTTCCTCACCTTCCTCCTCCGGCCGCGGGAATCGGGAACATCTCCCTCCACATTCCACCACCTTCCCGAGCCTTTTCCAGGGTTAAACTGGGATGGGGATGAGGGATGCAGCCCATCCCCCTTCCCTTCCCAGCTGGGTACCACCGGCACAGCCGGTGCTTCCCGCTGGGAATTCCGGGCCTTGGAAAAACTCCCTGTTCTTGGCGCCGTTCCCGGCGCTGCTCCGGCACCGCAAATATCTCCCGGAAAAAAACGCAGGGAAAAGGGGAATAGCGAAGCTTCCCGTGATCCAGCCTGAATTTTCCAGCTTGGAAAACTCGAGGAAAACTTTAGGATGGAATTCCAGCCCTTCTAATCCAAGAGCCACCGGAAAAATCGGGTTGATGTTGATTAAGAGGGAAATTAAGCGATAGGAAAACGGGATAAAATCNGGATATCTCTCGATGGGATAACTGGATGTGGCAACTCCAACCTCTTCCCAGCAGGATCCAGGTCTTCCTGGATCCCCAATCCATGGAGAATCCATGGATAAAGTGCAGCATTCCCACCAACGGGACGACATTCCAGCTCTTTCTGTGGGATCACAAGGACCATCCCATGGATCCAACACAATCCATGGGGTGTCCTGGAAGGGGAACAGCAGGTTTGGGCCTTTTTTTGGGAATTCTGGAGCCATGGGAATGCTCCAAACCTTCAGCTCATCCCTTGGATCTCATAAAACTCCTCCTCACACGATCCCGTTCTCCGATTAAAATATTCCCAAAAGATCAAACCTCTCAAAATCCCACTTTTTTTTTTAAATTTCCCTATTTTTTTTCCCAAAAGGAGAAGGAGCAACATCCAGGGATTGTCCAATCCCTGTCTCCAGGTGGTGCTTCCACATCGCTCCCATCTCCAAGCCCTCAACACCTAATTCCAACGGGAAACATTTCCCAGGAATGCTGTTGATTCCCGTGGCTGGATCGAGACAAAGAGCCTTCCCATCCCTCCCCATCCCATTCCAGCCACGTTTTTTTGGGAAAAGCAAGACCCTGAGACAATGTTGGGATGATGAATTCCCTGTTTTCCCACCATCCCGTTGAGCGAAACACGGGAAGGTGGAAATCCCTGGAAGTTGGAGGCCACAAATCCATAACTAAGGGATTTTGTGGGATGCAAATGATTGGGAAAACCCAAACTGAACTTGGAAAACTGTTCCTGATGGATTGTGGACACGTGGGACAAGTTGACTTTGGAGAAGGTCAACTTGGTGGATCTTCCCGTGTCGACTCCGGTTCCCGCTCCCATTTCCCACCTCATCCTCATGGATTGGGATCGGGAAGCTTTTAATGGGATAATCAGGATGGATCCGGAGGCTCCAGTAAATCCCTCTTGGATCAACCCCCTCAGGAATCCAGCAGGAGGAAGCACAAGACCGACCCATTCCTGTGGGAATGCCAGATTCCCAGGAAACCAATTAAAGCATCCCAAAAATAGCCTCTTTTCCGAAATGTCACCGGAACGAGAGGAGCTCTTTGTTTCGGGAGTGGGAGGAGGGAATTCTGGGAAGGGAACACAAGGAGTCATTGTGAGGGATCAGCTGGGAAGGACAAAGAGACCACGAGTGACATTTCCCAAAAATAGCAGCTCCGCAGGGAATTTGCTCCCGGGGGCTCCGGAGGCGCCGCAAAGAATTCCGAAAACGGGGATTTTTTAAGCTCTTCTTTCTCCCCATGGATTTCGCATCCCTTGCAGCTCAACCCTCCCCATTCCCAACATCTGGATCATCCATCCCTGACAGGACACAGGGAATGGCTTCCCACTGCCAGGGGATGGGATATTGGGATGGAATTCCCAGAGAATCTGCCTCATCCCTGGAAGTGTCCAAGGCCAGGTTGGAGCAACCTGGGATAGAGGGAAGTGTCTCTTCCCAAAGGGATGGAGCTGGATGAGCTTTGAGCTCCTTTCCCACCCAAACCATTCCATGATTCCATGATTCCCCTTTTTCCTCAGAATTAATCCCAGTAGCAGGAATCCATCCGGAGACGATTCCCATTCCAGCTGGTGGCACTCGCAGGGTTAAACCCAGATCCCACTCCATGAAACTCGTTCTTCCAGAAGGAATTCCACTCCCAGCTAATTAAGCAAAGCTGCTAATTAGCTCCTTGGCTGGCAGTGGAGGGGGGGAAGGGTGACGAGGGCCATCCGGGGGTTTTTCCAGGTGGAAAAGTTGGGATTGGGGAGCCGGAGGCGCGTCCTGCAGCAGAGCTGATGGAAAACAGGTCATGTGTGCAGGGAAAGGGGATATTTAGGTCCCTGTCCCTGCTCCATGTCCTCTGTATCCCAGTCCTTGTCCCTGTCACTTCTGTGTGTCCCTGTCCCTGCTCCCTGTCCCGTGTCCCTGCTCTGCATCCTTGTCCTTGTCACTTCTCCATGTCCTTGTCCATGCTCCCTGTCCCTGCTCCGTGTCCCTGCTCTGTATCCTTGTCCCTGTCACTTCTCCATGTCCCTGT
>WEIV01002608.1:627-21200 GCA_013390005.1 Calyptomena viridis
CCCCCCCCCCATTTACTGGTCTTGAAATTAATTCATCTCATACAAAACTATTTATTTCTAATTCAGCATGATAAGTGGTAGTCACAGACTTGATTTGTATTACTTAGACTGTGACAGAACACTGAACTTTGCCAGAACATTAAATAGAATGTCAATGTAAAACATAGGCTACACTGAAGTCTTGAAATTCCCAGCAGCAAGTGTATGATGGAAAATATGATCCTATTTAAATATGTTATATGCCCTGTTTTGAGTTCTAATCTTATTCCCCTGAAACCAGTGTAAGATTTACCAAGGAATTCAGTGGAATTAGGCACTGTCAGAAGATGCAAAAGTGCTGCTACTGCTNTATTATTTTTCAGAGTAGTGCCCTCCATACTGTGAGTTTTAGCAAACTAGAAGTTCTATAAAATAGCATTAATATCTAAATATGTCAAAGCCTTTTGTAGGACTGTGGCTTAAAGCAAAATCTTGAAGAAGCTCTGATTTTTGCAGCAAACCATTAATTTTATTTATTATACTGAGTGATAGCAAAGGATGAATAATGAATTTTAAGCAGGTATATTTAATATGTCTGGAAGTACTAAACTTTTGTTCTAATGAATAATTTATTCAACTAACATTGAAACATGACATTCACTTCAATAAATTTCAAGATAGCAACCTAGCATCATTATTGGGCTTTCAGTACAGGATTCAGTTCTAGACTGAGCTGCTAAAATTTAGGTGTCACTGGTGTACCTGGTATCTAAATCATCACTGTAATCACTGGAGATCTAGGGATCAATTTGGCTTCCTAAACATTTGTCTAGCACCACTGGCCTTCACCTGCTACTCCAGAGATGCAAATCTCCCACAGCTCTTTTTTAATCATGGTCATCCTTTTGGAGATGTGTCAGCCTTGAGCAACTCCAACAGTCTTAGGGTCCAGCCCCTATTGAAGACAATTAAAGCTCCCTGGGGAGCAATTCAGCATTTTTCAAATGCTGTAGGCTTCAATTCAGTTGCCTAAAAATAAATGCATGGTGCAATCTTAGATACCATAATTATGCCTGGCCTCCAAGTGGTTACTAACTCCAGGCACCTCAAATGGCACTAAACACATAAATTCAGGAAAACAAGTTGTTCTCTGGGCCCTGATGATTAAACTGGCTTTAAACAGAAGCCAAGATATCTCACATTCCTATAAACCACACAGATTTATTTATCAGTATTTTAATCCCACACTCATAAGATTCACATATAGGTAATAAGATGCCAAATAACAAGATGCAGGAAGTTATCTTAATTCTACATCACAGATTAGTATCTTTATTAAATAGCTATTTCAGAACTGACAGATGGAAAACTAATACTCACTTCAATTTGCTTGTTTGCAAATGCCATGCACACCAAAATGTATTCATATACAGACCAACAAAAAATCACTTTATTTATTGAACTGGATGAGATACCTAAGCCACAGGAATTTGAATAATCACATGAAAGCTATTTCCATGCCGATTAATATATCCAAACACTTAGAAGCAGTAAGTAGCCTGGAAGGAGAAACAAGTTTGCATGGCCCTCTGAAGCCAAACACTTGGCTGTACTCATTATGACCTAGCTTGGGTAATCCAACACAACACATCTTAATGGCTCCCAGATTATAAATACCAGTGATACATTCATTTATTTTGCCTGAAGATGTTTATGGGAAGGCAAATTTGACCTCATTCAAATCTGTGCTAAGGTGCAAAACTGCACACTTGCTCTGTGTAACAGCCCAAGGAATCAAATCACCTTTTCCTAAAAGGCTCAAAAATATTAGACATACTTTCCATATGCAACTAGTGTACTTTAAATTGGACTTTTTCAAACAAACCCACCAATAACCTCATGTGAGAGTTTATAAGAGGATGCATCTTAGTCTTTTTATAAGGTGGCAGGAGCTGTGTCTTTCATGCTGCCCAAAGCGTTATTATTTGTGGCAATCTCCCTTCAACTCTAAAAGCATAGAAGTGAAATAGCAGCTAGGAAATTCCAGGCTTGATTTTTGGTCAGTATTTAAGGACCTAGCAGCACCTTAACTATTTCTACTTGTATGTCTTTATTGGCTGTCATAGGTGAGTGATGATAGATGAGAAGTGATGCCTGGTTAATACTCGAAGTGCCTGCTATTTTACTCCAAAGCTCTTCCTCAATTGCTCTTCCTCATTTTGGTAGGTAGGAGAGGGGAAAAAAAAATCTGCATTACTATTAAAGGTCATGAGCTAGAAAAAGAGACATATATGTTGTCCTCTTTCTTCAAGGAATATTACTTCAGCTAAGAGTAATTCTGCAGGCACTTAGGAGAATTGACAACAAGGCATCTTCTCTGCAAGGATAAAAACCTCAAAATTTATTGGAGGTATTTTTTCCCTTCCTGTAAAATTAAATGTCTTTTTACTGTATGTAGTTCGATCTAACTTCATGAAGTAATATGAGAGTAGAATGATCAGTGTTGTATATCAGTCTGAAATAATCCTTAAACAACTTCCAATTATATACATAAAATACTAATGAAGAACAATTCCCTCTGGCATGTAAGGCCACATTCAGATTGACAACTGCTACATTAAACACTGCCAAAAATGAATACAGAGCAAATTTTAGCCAAGGACAAAAGGGCACACTGCTGCTGTAATAAAAAAAAAAAGTGCCATAGGAGCTTTAGCAGTATATTTCCATCTAGGCTCAAGATCAGCCTCTTCATCTGCAAAGTCAATTTATGCCCCCAGAAATCCAGCCAGCATTTTTCCGGCAACACTGTAAGCCATGGGTGTACAACCACATGGGTCATTCTCCCTTTGATTTACAGTTTAATAAAGAAAGGGAATTAAAATTTGTGATCGTGTGAGTTGATGAACCCACAAAATAAGGACAATTACCTCTACATATACAAAGCTGGCAAGAATTTGTTTGTACATGGTCATCTAAGACACCTGCAGATGCAAATCTTCCAGTCATGGAGGGGTTTAGTCTGTAGCACTGGAATCACAAAGTTTGGTCTCTGGTAAATCATACCAGTTTCTATGGTATGATTTCTTGTTCATCTTCTTTTTTCAGAGGATCTGAAATAATAACACACATTTACCTAACTTCAAGGGTACTGTGAGAATTAACCAATGCTAGTGTGCCTTCCAAACACAAAAAGCACTGTATGGAGCAAACAATTTAACAAATTTTGCAGAACAAAGATTTGCAATAACCTTGCTGAATTTAGAACATGTCATTTCACATAACAGATTTTTTTTAAATGGGATGCCTGTATCAAGCTGGAAAATGTTACTCTTACAGCTGAAGAAAGTATTTTATAAGGTTTAATCATCTACCAGAAACTCTCACAACATCTTCTCATACATGGTATGTCCAAGCTTCTGGGAAACACACTGAGGGCAGCATGTAATCTGTGAGTAGAATACTGAGGGGGAAAGTCAATTATTTTATTGAATGAAATTGATAACACTCAGATACTATGATGTTTTCTGTATTTACTTTGCTTGCTTCTTTGGTTTTTACTGTATTTACTTTGGTTTCTGATTAGAAAAAAACCAAATATTTTGTTAAGAAGTATTAGATGATTGGAGAACCCTTCTAGCCAGTTAAGTAGTCATTTAAGCAGACTATTTTACTTAATTATAATTAATTAGTACAAACACAATCCTTAAAGCATACCTACACACCAGTGAAAGGAGATGATCTTACCCTTTCACTTACTCATCAATTCTTCTGAAACCATTTCATGTATCATCTCCTGTTCTTGTGTCTACATCACCAGATCCAGCATGTGACCTTTTTCCTTCAGCTCACTGAGACAGGGAGTCTTAACAGTTGCAAAATGAGGTTCACAAGGCCTCAGCCTGTAGGAGCAGAGAGGTGCCTTGGCAGAATTGTTGAGTGCCCTTGAATCCCATGGCTCACACTGCAGATTTGCAGATCTCCATGTCCATGGTTGCTCACCTAAATTATGAAGGAATATGCACTGGCCCAGAGATTGTACTGCAATTCTGCAAGCAGGACAAGAGGAAAGGAAGAAAGTATCTCCACTTTCAGTCTTGCTGGGGAAGACTGCCAAGTCAGAGCAGGTTATCATCAGAGACTGGCTGAAATAATATTTGAGGTCAACATTGCCTTGTCTCCCTGCAGGAGGGCTGCTGCTGCTACAGCACATTCCCTGCTCAACTATTACATTAAGCTGCAGAAATCTGACATAATTTCCATGCTATTTCCCTTCCTCACACAACTCAGGAAAATAGATAAACTGAATTCAAGAGTAACTGCAATCACAGAAACATCCTTCTGTCCCTTTCCACTTGTAAATGTTTGCTGGTTGTTTCTTTTCTGTGGAGTCTCTGAAGCAGAATTTTCTTTTTTTGTCCCTCTAAGTATTTAACACCACCTCTATCCTCAGCATCACTCAAGGCTGCTTTCCAGACTCCTGCCAAAAGCCTTAGCTCTGCCAGTGACTTTGTCAGTGCTCTTTTTACCTCTGATCCCCATCAAAACAAGCATCTGCAGGACATTACATCCCACCTGCTCACATCTCTGCAAAAGTGCAGCCACATTATGCATACTCTGAAATGGCAGCAGGGCTCCTTACTTATTGCAGGATCAATAACTACCTTCCTAATTCCACTTCTCAACAACTTCTGACCTCCACTGCCATTCCACACACTGTTTCGACAGTTGGTCTCAAGACTTTGTTACCTTCTTTTACTTCCTCTTCTCTGCAATAGCTTCACCTCCAGGATTTCCCTTCTGAGGTTAAATCTCAGCTGAGAGGTTTTGTTTTAACCTTCTCTCTTCATTTCTTTTCTCTGTTTCTCATCCTTAAGATTTAGGAAAAGTTTTCTGAAAAACATTCTGTAAAGAAGCTTACATTAAAATTGCTATACATTAAAAACTTCTCTTAATTTCTCTTTATTACTATCTGGGGTAAAAAACTCTACTCATATGTAATTGGCTTTTTTTTCTTTAATGTGAAATAACTTCAGCAACTTAAACTTTATCCACTATGGAAATAATATTTTAACCACACTACTAAACTCTGCAGTATTTAACAGACACAGAATAGTAATGAATATAAAGAAAACCATAGCAGCTGTTTGGTATACATATGAGACAGTTGACTCAGAAGCCTGGAGCAGCAGCTCTTGAAAAATCATGCATGTCAGCATTTCTTGTACCAAACTGTACTCTCTTTTGCATTTGGAAAAAAAAGCAGTTGTCATGAAATTCATTATATCCTTTTAGAAAAACATTATCCTCAAGACACCAGTGAGCTCTAAGTCTTAGAAGGGAAAAGCTATAAACCTTAAAGTAAAAAGCTAACACTAGAGATTTGTCTGTCAGATGATTTCTATGCACTGTTACATGAGAACAATGTGAAAAGAACTGTTCCCTCTCAGTTTTCTGTGATTTACTGTGCAGTTATTGCCATGCTACATTTGCTCTGTCATCCCATTCTGAAACAATAAATCAGTACAGAGCTAAAGGTGTCGAAAAGTTTCCTGCTCCTGCAATATCCTGCAGCATGGCACTGCAGCAGGGCAGCATGATACCGGGAGGATCACACAGACTTGCTTCATGTTTCAGTGAGCTGACATGAACAGTTTGAATAATCTCCAGGTAATCTGCGTTAAAACAATTTTACTGCAGTGTACTGCGGTATTAGGAAAGATTTCAATATTGCACCACGTGATGCAACAAAATCTTACAGCATTTGGCAGTTCCTAGGCAGTGAGGGAAAGCTTTGAATCGATGGCTGCAATGTAGCAACTTTCCATTTTACAAAGTAATATGACAGAGTATTTTGGCTCCCTATGTTGGCATATACCATGAAATGATACAAAATTCCTGGAATAAAACATTATAGACCTAAAAGCCAATTTTTTCTTTCTTTCTTGACTTAGCCTTCCCAAGTCGGTAACATGAGGCTCTTTCAACGATAATGGATTTCCCTAACCTTAAGGGTACAGTGAAATGTTACAATGCTATTAAATTAGTTTTGCTGATCTAGAGATTATTTTTTCTGTTCTTATTTAACCTACCACAGACATGTTTCCTTCTCTGTCCTTCCAGCTTGCATATTTTTTAGTTTAAGTTAAATTTGCACATATGCTTTTCATATTTAATTTCATGGCAGTCATATAAAGCAGTAACATTTCAATGTTATTCCAATATTTATACAGAGATTTTAATTATTTCTATAAAGTTTTGGAAATGTTCCTCGGGTTTATGTACTGATATCAAAGATACATGGAAAGTGTACGAATTTTTCTTTGAATGAACGTTTTTCCCCAGGAACACAGGCAAGTGCATTATTGCAAAATGGTACCTGGATATATTTTGAGGAAGTGACTTTTTTTATCTGTGTGTTTAGCAGTGTGAGTTTAGAACTACATTTCCAGAGACCTCTGAAACAGTCTTTGAAAGTCTGGAGTTTAACAGTAACAGCTACAGTGACATAGGTGAACTCTCTGTATTATCTGCATTAGCAACCTGCCCACGCCCGGTGTGGATGTTGTGCCCGGAAAGCGAAGGGCACGGGCGATGACATTGTCTGCAGCGCGTTGCAGTTTCCTGCAGTGAGAGGGTCCCTGCAGGTGCTGCTCTGTGGAGCCCCTGCGCCAGCCAACTTCCCCGCGGCTTTCGTGTAGGATGGGCGACTGTGCCAACCCCACACCGCCTGGGGGGAGCACAGCCCGGGCCCCGCCGGGCCGACAGTCCTCTGCGGGGATCTGTCCCGGAGCGCTGGGTCCCTCCTCGCACCCAGCTGTCGCCTCGGTCCCAGCATCGGCGACACGGGGCAGCACCGCGCGAGGACCCCGGCCACCTTGTCGGGATAGATCTCACTAGCGTTTCCAAGTCCCTTCTCCCATCACAGCTTTGCCACGAAACCTGCCCCGATCGGCACCTCGGGTCCAGGGTCCGCCACAGACCCCCTTTCCCCGCCTGCGCGGGCACTCGCCGCCGCCCCGCGCCCCTCCATCTCAGCCCCTCTTCCCCCGGGGGTCCCCCCGTACCTCGCAGCAGCCATTTTCCGCCTCTCTCAACAGCAGCTCCAGCGGTGATGTCACCGGCCGTCCCGGCCGAGTCCCCGCGGTGGCGGGATGCGCCGCTCGGCGATCCTTCCTCCCTCCCGGCACCGGCGGCTTCTACCTGCCCGGCCCCCTGCCGCTCGCCGCAGACCCGCACACGCACAGGGGCAGCCGGGCGCTTGAGCCATGATTGCCGCGGCTTTTCTCGTCCTGCTGAGACCCTACAGCATCCAGTGCGCCCTCTTCTTGCTCCTGCTGTTGCTGGGGACCATTGCCACGATTTTATTCTTCTGCTGCTGGCACCGCAGGCTCCAGAAAGGGAGGCATCCCATCAAATCCGTCTTTTCGGGTCGCTCAAGGAGCCGAGGTAAGAGATGCTGCTGGTCCCCGAGGGCGGCAGGGAGTGCCCCGGGCCCATTCCGCGGTTTCTGCCGGCGGAGGCCCGCTCTGCCTCGGTTTAGCCGGGCAAAGGCTTTAAAGAAAATTCGAGCCGAGCCCAGGACTGCGGCAGCCTTGTCTCCACCCATCCCTTAGCGAATCCTCGGCTAGCGGGAGCGAGGTGAGGGGCTGGGAAACCCCCCAGTCCTTCCCGGTCTCTCAAGTGCAGCAGAACTTTATGCTGAACTTCTTCCCGATGAATTAAATATAAATGCCGGGCGGAGCTGCTAGCTCCGCCGGGAGGACCAGACCCGTCCCAGAGCGTGCGCCAAAGGGCGAGCGGCGGGATAAACCCGTTAGCCAGAGGGAAATGCGAGGTGGAGCTGGTGGAGCCTGTGTGTCTTTCTGCTTCCCTTCCAGATGCTGTCATGAGAACTCATCACTTTCGCTCTGAGGTAATTTATTTAGCACGCAATTTCAAGGTCAGAAGTTGTTCTCTTTACCCGAGTATATATTGTCGTGATCCTTTGTTAATGAAATCACAGTGAACTTTTCATTTTGCATGAAAGACATAATGTCCTCTTTCATTTCTTGGTCTGTGGGGTTTTTTTTGGTTTTTTTTGGTTTTTTTTTTTTTTCACAACACAAAATGAGCTCTTCATCTGTGTTACCCTAACTGGCCTGCCGATTTGTGTCATTCCCAAAGGTATTGGTTACTTGGAGAAACGCTGTGCTTACTGTATATGCCGGACTCCCTCTGTCTAAAAACAACCCCGAGTCCAGTAATTGACTGCACTGTAAATACGTGCAGGTCGGTTTTGTGACTGCAGAGCCTCTGCTCACTTGCTTTGCTGCCAGCCCTCACCTGTGCCCTGCTCCTTGTCAGGGAAGTTGCCTGCTTGGCTTGGATCTTGCCGCGGGAGATCCCAGAAGGATCCAGACTACAAGCCTGCTTGGCAGGCACCTCAGTATGTGACTTGATATTCCTAGGTCAGGGGAATCAAAACTCTTACATGCCGGTGCTGAAAGTATAACACAACCCCCTGTTACTTCCTAAGGATTCTGAATGAGGAGTATAATTACTGGGAAAATATGGAAAATAATATTTGTTTTAGTACCCACTTTGTTTCCATGCTGCCCTGTAGAGCTGCTGTCTGGATATTTCTCTTGCCTGATTTCCTGCTATGGATTTAAGGCATATCTTCATGCCATTGCCTGTTATTCTGAAAGCCTTGAGAGAGAGTTTTGCACTAAAATGGTCTTTTGTTTTAAAGTATTTGCATTTTTTCTTACCTAGCTATAGGTATTAAAATTACCCAATTATGACTAATGTATTCAAAAGTGTTCATGGGATGCATTTTTGCAATGTTGTTCTTATTGGCAATTAGTTTTAAACTCCTAAGTATTTTGAAATTCGTACATACTATCACAAAAAGAAGATAACATTGGGAGTGTCCTGTCTTTAAAGCATGAAAAACCTGAGTCTGTTGTTGACTGAACAGCGCTTCAGTAAAGTGAACAAACAAATGTATCCCTCTGGAGATCAAAAGATTTTTTCATTATTTAGTTTACCCAATATGAAATACTCAGCTTCCATGTAAAATTCATTCAATACTGAGCCTAGATAGAGATGAAATTTAATGTGTTACACCCTTTTGAAATACGTGCCATCCTGCATGGTGACACTTAAAAGGGAAGTTAGCAGAGTATTTTTATTGCTTCAGCATGTGGTTATTTGTGTATCACCCCATCAGAAGTAAACGAATTTAAAATATTTCCTAGAAGCTTCCATTTACTGAAACATGCTCAAATAAACCAGTAAGAACTGTTATATTCTTTCATGATTTTCCGTGTTTTGTTTAGACAGAGTAAGACTACAGCTAGTGGTCTAAACAGCCCTTTTAAATAAGTAGTGGAGCTGTTTTCCCCTTCATTGTCTGATGAGACTTTTGATTCTTAAGAGAAGACAATGACTCATTTGACATAATTAAATTTTAATTTTCCAATATTTTTTCAGGTAAGATGTTATTTTAATGAATCTACTAGAATTAATTAATGGAAAAATTAAAGGCATACTTCTATTAAAAATATTGGAAGCATTACATGAAGCAGAATTTGACATTCTCAATCTACATCATCACAAAACATTACACACTTCCAACCCCAATAAGATGTTTAAGAAAGCAAAGAGTCATACATGAAAATATGGGCTTTGTATAATCTCCCACACCCTAAATGAAGGTAACATCTCAGCTCCAAGTTTTATTGCACAAGGTACATCTGCTAGCTCCCACCATGCTTAGTTGTCAGTTGTAGTTATAAATGGTGTTTCTTAATTATAATAAAAGATAATGAAAAATCGGTTGATAGTAAATAGCAGTGGGTTGGCATTCATCTCCTGAGAGCTGCATTCAAATCTGACTTACATCACATGTGAACGTGCAGGTGGTCTAGCAGCAGTGCACAGAGAATTATAATTGCCCTATCTACAGAACGGTTGGCAATTCTTGCATGATTGACTGCCTGCCAGGAAAGCCTTATATTTGGAAAAATAGATATGTGCAAATTTATGTTGAGATTCTTTGCCAGAGCCACAGCTCTCATGGAGCACGCCTTCATTGTCTATATACAGTGAGAACTATTGAATCCCTTTTCTTTAGTACTGAACCCCACATCAAATAGTAAGACTCCCTACTATGGGAGGGTAGATACAAAATTAGAAAATGTATTTATGATCCTTATCAGCTCTCCTGTTTTGAATTTTATATGCCACTGGTGGATTGAATCCATGAATAGTTCAGTTTTTTGGGTCTTGATTTTTAATGTCTCTGCAAAACATGCCTCATTATTATACAGAAAGAGTCTATGCAGATATTGCTTATTATAGAATGAACTTAAACACTTGACCCCCTGCCTCAAAACGAGGTAAATTTGCATGAATCATTATGAATATAAAGTAGGTTAAAGTCTGTCTTTTTTAGAAGTGCTTCATAACAGAAAAAATTAACCAGGAAGAAGATTTGAGAGTTTACTGAGGTAATACAGTGATGTCTCCACCTCCCCACTAACACTTATTTACTACCATCTGAAGTTTTTCAGGCCTACTTTTTAATATATTTTTATTACAGTCCTTAAGTTCATTATGACTATAACTCCTCTTAAGATTCCACCGTCCCCTGGTACTATAGACATTCCATGGAGTCACAAAGGAATCACACCCAGAATAGTTAATGTTTCTAATCTGAGGAAGACCTAGATATGCCATTGCTTTAAAAAGAAAACAAGTAAATTTCCAACAGAAATATTTATTGCTACATGACACATCAGACTTTGATGTAGCTGTTTACATTAGTCTTTCTTTATTTTGAGAATCAGTTGTAGAATGAAATGTCTGTGCTGCATCAAAACAACAGTATAACTCAGGGAGAGTTTTACCAAAATAGGGACTATAATCAATTTTTGGGGTTACTGGTGGTTATTATTCCTATTATTCCTTATATTTTAAAAATGTTTATGTTATCAGTGATTCACTGATTTCATTCCTCTTGTGTTCTCTGTAGAAGTTTGGGTTTTCATGAAGTAGAGGAATTTTCTCTGAGTACTTTGTGGGCTTGGGCTTGATAAATTTCAATGTTTAACACTTTACACTTTGCAGAGAGGTCTGAATGTTGCCTGTACCTTTCCATTTAAAAGCATTCCTTACTGTGTTGGTGTTGCCACTTGTGATTTAAATTTCTTTCTGAACTAGTTTTCCTTACTGTTAAAGCCTCTGGAGTCATGGGATTATGTGAGATTTTTACCTTTCAATTAAAAAGGAAGTAAGCTTCTAGCCCTTAGGCTGGAAGGAATTAATCCAAGTGATATAATTCCTGATATCTTTTGTTTTGGTGATAAGAACTGTTGAAAAGGAGTTCCTCATTCAGGATGTAGAAATAGTTGAGTTTTATGAGATTGTGAAAGGATAATTGTACTAATTGCTAAACCTGTAGTTAATGGTTTCCCTATTACTGGGAAAAAAAAATGACCAGATTTATAAGTCTTTTCCCTGAAATTTTTTCTGAGATTTACAATTTTCCTTTATCTTACCTTTTAAATTGGAAATCCTATGATCTCAGGAACTGAAGATATCAGTGTGAATGGCTGGTCATGAGCAACATGGTATCATTTGTATTTATTTAATTTTGACTCATATATTTTGGGCAAGGTTATTGTGAATGCTTTCACTGAAACTTACAGATATAAATCTACTAGGCAACAAATCTGTAGGAGTTTTACAGTCTACTGTAAATTCTGACTTCACATAACCCAGGTGGGACTGGACACACCAGTAAGGCAAACAGGAGTTGACACTTTATGAAAAGACTCTCTGGGAGGGCTGGCAGCATATGTTAACCAGAGCTGTAGCAAAGGAATAATATTTGGTCATTTAGTTTTGTGGGCCCCACATTTTCTTCTTAGTACACTGAACAGTCCCTGCAATGTTGTATATATTCAGTCTATTGTTGTGACAAGACTGGTAGTGAAATAGGTCAGCCAAGACTGATGACAATTTTTAAGAGCAAATGGATTTTCTAAATCATCCATTATGGTACAATGTATGTAAAACTAAAGTACAACAATCTCTGGGAAATATATATATTACTTTGCCCAGAAAAAGCGTTCATAAATTTATCCCTAAGCATACCTTTGCCATAATTGTCCCCCTTCTGAGGCTGATTGTGAGACAGTTGCCTAAAAATACAGTTCAAATCTCTTACAAAACAATAATGAATAGTCTTTGAAGAGTTGCACCATAATTCATCCTGAGCATTGCAGTTATTTGTAAACTGCTCCAGATATGTACAGCTGCAGTGAAAAGAGAAATCGGTAGACCCTCCAAGCTGAATTTGAGTCTTCTGTTTGATTGGAGGGAGTGCATTCAAGGAGCACCAGAAATGTGCAGGACTGGCCAGAAAAATAAGTTCTTTCACCTATTGAAAGGATATGTCATTGTCTTTGCAGAACTGAATCAGCCTGAAGATATTTTACCTTTGTGTTTGACATGCTTTTCCCCCAGGATGTTTAAACTATTTTTCCATTAGCGGTCTAAGAATTAAGGAACAGGTTCAAGGGAAAATAAATCAGAGACAAAAATAAATTGTTTCCTTAGATGTACGAAAGCACTTATGCACAGGAATTATCGGAGAGTTATAAATACAGATTACACTGTATAAGGAGAAATCTTTCTGTTCATTTTTCATAACATGTCCAGTAATGTGGCCGAGACAGACTGTGTCACACTGAGCTGTCACATGGGAAACTAGGTATCACCAAAATTTGGCTTGCTACATGTTATCTGTCCATCACTCTTTGTCAGCTTTAGTCACTGTCTTTAGATAGCCCAGAAAGCTGAAGAACAGCCTGTTTGGTAATTGTATCACAAAACATGGCAATTGTCTGGTTACTGTAGCAAAACCACTTGGGTTCCTGAAGTAAACTAACTCCAGAGGAGTTAACTTGGGTACCTTTTCTCTGTGCTACAGTGTAGTGTAGAAATGCCTGATATATAGCCTTCTGGTTGTCTGTACCTCTGCTCTGTCTTCTGACAGAGGGGATCTCCTCTTAGCTCCATCAATCACCTGATAAAGTACTGACATTATGTCATGGTCCACAGCAGTGGTCAGGCATGGTCTCATCCTCACAGTTCTCTAACAGGAAAGGGACAATGACTGCATAAAGATATGCTACCTCATAAAAGTTCTTTCTCTTTAGTTTCCCATTAGTACAGTTATGCCAACAAACTCATAGCTATCGTGTAAGTATTTAGATATACAAGCTTCTTAGTATCTACTGTTATCTCTGGAAATGTATGTTTTAGATGTTGCAGCTTCTGTTGTGCTGTATGCCAGTGCACACTCCCAGTACACGCAAGCAGAGCCCTCGTTTCAAGGAGATGCAGGTGGAGCATGGCTTGTGGCCATCCATCTGTTAACAGCCACACTGTACACATGTACAGAATGGGAACTTCTAGCTACCATCTTTTGGCCTAAACTAACCTCAGATTGAAACCGTGAATTAAAATAGCTGAGGTCATACTTGCGGTGAGTGCATGTATTAGCACTTCTGCTCTGCTGTAGAAACTGTTCTTACACAGACAGAAAGGATCATTCAGGGGTCCACAGACCACATACAGCTAAGAAAAGCTTAACCATCTGCACTGATTTCTCAGTTACTGTGATTAGATTATAAGGACGACAGATGAGATTGTGGATACCCCTTCATAAACAGCTCATCTGTTTTAGGGTGAGGGCGTTAAATGAAAGAGAGCACCACATGAACAGGGTACTGTGACCCTTGGGGTTGTGGCTGCTCCAGGGGTGTTACATGTGTTTACCTAGGGCATGGAAGCCTTGCTCAAACACTCTTCCATTCCCAGACTTTTTTAAGGAGAGGCACTTTTGGTGTGGTATGGAAGAATGTGCAGAGCACAGGGTGAAGTCACCTTGCTGTTTTCCTGTAGGATCTGATTCAGCTGAGCTGGGCTTTTTGGGCCTGGTCATGTCAGACATCAGAGCTGCAGCCTCTCAGCCTGCCCCTCCTGCTCTGCAGCCTGGAGGGATTTCAGGCTCTGGAGAGGGGGCACATGGGCTTCTCAAGCCTCCTGGGGCAAGGACTCAGCACTGTGTGGCATAGATGCTTTAGCATGTTATCAGGCTCACAGCTGAGACAGCTGATCTTGGCCTAGAGCTAGCAAAGCTGCCTTTTTCTTGAGCTTATTCCTTGTGTTTCTAGTTCACTGGTGAGCCTGGGTACCTGTTATCTGGATGCTTCTTGTATCTAAAGTGTCTGAGTCCCCGCTGTGCTCCCCTGTGCCCTACTGCCTTGCATCAAGGAGAGTCAGAGCTTTGCTGTGCCTGACTCATCACCAGGAATGAAACATGAGTTGCGGCTGAAGTGTGAAAACACCACTGGCTACAGAAACTAAGTGCAGTTGATGTTTGGGCAAAGACACATTTCTTGCAAGTTGTGCCAACATCCTTATCTCCTCTGTCCACTCAGCTGTTTAAATACAGCACTCGGCTTCAGGACAGCAAGGTAGATACTAGAGCAGACTGGAAAGTGAATAGCAGTTCTTATAGACTTAACTGGTGATTATATAAATTGATGGCATTAACTATACTGAAATACATAATGTTCTAGAGAGAACAAAATGATACAACCAGCCCAAGGCATCATTCCCTTCTGATCTGATGCTGCTACCTTCCTTCATGTGAAGTGCAGCTGGAGCTGGAAAATGACTTTTCAAAAACAGCATTCCCTTATTCATCCTGATAAGCTCACTGTAGGCATTTACAATTTATAGTCTATAGAGCTACTTAGCTGACCTAGCGTAGGTGTCTGCTTCAGGATGAGCTGAATGGTTCTTTAAGCCTCACTCAATGTGTCAACTAAATTTTTTATTGGTGATAACAGGAGCTTAGACTCATTACCTGTTCAGGTATGTTGTTGGCATCTGAATCTAGGTATTTTCATAGGTATTCCTGCTAAATATCTCATCAGTTATGCATCTGTTTTATAATTGAAAAAGTACAGACCCATCTTCACATGCTCTGGTAGCATAAATTTTCTTACTAGTTTGTTTCAAACAAGCACACTTATAAAAAGGACAGTAATTTCTTTGTACTAGATGTTGTGCAGCACTGGCATGGTTTAGCAATCTGTTATTTCTTAGTCTCCTTCTTTGTATTTTTAACATTTAAAGCTAATTCCTTATGGCAGATTCTTGATGTATACTGGACACTGCCCATGGTGAGGAGATATGATGAGATGGAAAATGGAGAAAGCAGGAGTGGAAAAGGGACATGCTTGGGGAATGTACTAGTACATTTTAAAAGAAACTTTCCCTTGCAGACCACTGATTGAGGAGTTTGCCACTTTATTTTTGTTCTTAAATAATTGTTCCCTTCCTACTGTAAGCTTGCAGTGCTGAGGTGACAGAGAAGGAACTGGGACAAGCCATCGCACAGGCAAGGCAGCCGTGGAAAGCTGCAAGCCTTCTTGTCAGAGAATTATAGGGCTGCTTGGAGAACAGGCCATCTTCTGTGGCCTATAGATTTAGACAGGAAAGAGTATTTAAAGGGTATCTTGAGGCATGACTGTGTGTGCTATTTGGCTGTTTGGTTGTAGATCATCAGATTTTCTTAGTGTTAGAGCTTGATAGGAATCCTGACCTTATGATATGAATAACCAAACACTCCTGTGTAAAACAGCAGTGTAATACAGCATGGGTTATTAGAAACTCTGTTCTAAAGTCACACCTAAACCTAGCTACACACAAGGGCTCCTATGTCTATACCTGGGGACTTGCTTATGAACTGGAAGCAGGTTTTTGATGTTCTGTTTCATGAACTTGGTTGGAAGAATAATCTTGTTCAGGTTATGTAAAAGACAATTGCTTTGGAAGCCTTTGAATGTGTAGACTTATCTTGGAATATGTCACATGCTAAATCACATTCTTCAATATCTGAGAAATGGTTCCAACGCTGCTTAGAGATTAGATTTACAAAGATAAGAATAATATCTCCTAAAATAAACATAAGGCATGCAAAGAAGCATTGTGAAAGCTTGCTACTGAGGGACTGCAATGAGAAATTGAATGTAAAATCTTACATTTTATATTTTAAATCCTGAATCAGATCTTTATAAGAATAACCCTTTGTAAGATAAAAAACAAAATAAATCAAGAGTACCACACACACACACAAAAAGATTGCAGTCTATTTTTTTTAGTCATGATAGAATCAAGAAAGAACAAATGCAGTTACATCCTCCTTAGGTGTATGTGAAGTAATACACTCAGTGAGTGTAGGTAATCTTCCTGTGATAGAAAATTAAGATGTTGCATTACTTAACAATCTTTACTATTAAATAGGATGTATAAATAGCTTGGAGAATTTTACTTGAATCTTGGATCCTGGGTTGAACTTTCAGAACTGGCAATTAAATAAATATCATGGGTTTTTTTGTCTTTGTTTTTTTTTCTTTGTAAACATGATATTTGGGATGGAAATCACTATGGAAGAGGAACAAGGGAAAAAACATAATCTTGGTCACTTTGTAATGTAAAACTGTTCTTACAATACAGATGCATATATATATATCTATATATATGTATCTGTGTAGCAGAAAGAATCTCAAATTTCTTTCGGTGTGCAAGGGAATTTGATACAGAGTTATTTAATTAAACCTACCTTTTTAGTTCAAGTAGATGCTCCAACTACAGGGTTTAATTCTGTTTCAGTCTGACTGCAGAGTGGCTGAGAACACCAGCATCTTGAGAACAGTTTTGATACTGCGTATACTAATGTCTCCAGGCCCTGAGATGTTGTAGGTTGCATACACATGAAAGTTTCCAAACTTTAAACAGGCAGTAACTGACAATTTGAAGACTGTCTCTTGAGGCCATTAATTGATAATAGTGGTAATAGATGACAATTCTCATGCACACATAACTACTGTCAAAACCTTAAAAGCAAACACATGAGATTGGATATCCCATCTGAGCTTTCTTTGGCTTTCATATGCATTAGTGCACCTTAAAAAGTGCATTTAATCTATATGACTTACTCAAGTATCTTTAAAGGCCTTTACAAGCACAGTTGAGTTCTGTTGTCATTGAATTGTGGCTTAGTGCTAGCTAGCACTTTTCCTGTGACTTAGTGAAGTTTTGCCAGAAAGTGAACTGGGCTGCAGTCCAGTGCCACTGAAGTTAATGCAAAGATTTCTGTTGACTTCAGCTGGACATCAGATAATGCACTCTTACCTTGATGATGCTAATGTTTGTTGTCTCTGAAAACACATACTCACTGGAAAGGTTGGGTTCCAACATCAGAATTCCAATGCCGAGTATATTCTCTATAAAATACACACTGGAAAAAATGAAAACTGAATATGGTTTCTTATCAAGCATAAAAATAATAGGCAACATATGATGAAGGCAGTAGGGCTAGTAGAAACTAGAATGAAGAGGAGAAGGATCTGATGAATTAATACAATTGCACACTGAAAGAATGGAGGAGTCAGATTCATATCACTAAAGCAATAATGCACATATGGGATGAATTCATATGGTGCTATTAAAGTAACTGATGAAGAATTAAAAATAAATACAGAAAAACTAAGGCAGTGAAAGAAAAAATACAACAGATTATTCAATATATTCTCGTCTGTAAATGAAAAAAAAAAAAAGGCAAAAGTTAGACAAGCTTTTTAGGAAGTTTCAAATTCCTGTCCTTTTTATGATGAATGAATTAGGAATGAGAATAAGCAAAAACACGACAAGGGTAGCAGAGTATAACATATTTGGTTGCCAAATATGAGACCATAATGAAGAAATGGGGCAAATAAACACACACGATGTTCAGAAATGCAAGGTTGAGTATATTATAGAGAAAAGTCTTTAGCCACTTCCTTTATTTTTAGGTTTTTGGTCTGCAGAAAGGGCTTTCTGAATGACTTTTGACAGTTCAGTGAAGACCACTTTTAGATGTACAGTCTCACCAGAAATAAGATGGGATGGGAAATGTTTAAACAGAATGGAAAAACATTTTCTACTATTACATATATCAGTACTATGGATTTATAAGAGTACTGTTCTGGATCATGGGGATCCAGCAACAGTGATGTCTGTGAACAAGGAAAGGTAAAAATCTCACAGGAAAAAAAATGATGGAAGAGACTGAAATCATTTAACGTAGGAGGAAAATAAGAGGAAGTCTGATGATAAATATGTATGGAATGATGAATACTGTATTGAAGGCAGACCAAAACCTATAGTAATCATAGGTCTGATCCATCCTATCTAATTTTGTATATTTTTTTACAGAACACCTTACTGTGAAAGTAGTCTTGCACAGTGTGCTCTGACATGCAGTACCCAGGCTGACAAAATTCATGATGGATTTGAGTGTAAAAATAGACAGAACAGGTTCTTTCCATACTATCACACTTCATTCCAGAAAAAAAAAAAAACAAAGCCCCCAAACCCTACAACTTTCAGAGAAGACCTAAAAGAATGAATTTCAACTGAAAGAGACTGATCTCCCTAGCCTGCTTCCTCAGACAGAAAAGTTTCCTTGAGAGCAGGTGAACTAGGCTTTGGCTCTGCAACAGCCTCCAGAGTTTTCCTGCTGGCTGTAGAATATGATTAGGGAGATCATTCTTCATGGAGTCAAACAGAATAACTGGAAGGAATGCATGTGAATGCTTTTGGCAAGAAGATAATCCCAGGTTCAGTTTGCCTCTTGTCTTCCTCTCATATATCTAAAACTGATAGTCATCTGAGTTGTTTCTCTAAAGAATACTTTAATGTAAGTCTTTGTGCAGCTATTTTAGTATTTGGAAGACAAATTTTCTAAAATATATAGTTGAAGTTTTGTTTTGTTTGCCTTGTTTCAGAATGAGTCAGGCAGTAGGGTCTAGGCAGGAGCAACTCCCTCACAGTACAAAGAACAAGAAAAAGTTTGTCACTGTCCAGTGACACAGCATTCACATGGAAACTACAAATCCTTAACGGTGTTATAGCAACCTCATTGTATTTTTCATGTGATTTTAAAATCTCCAGCTTTTCCTCGGTAATTTGGTCTCAGGTGGCATACTGTGCTTCCCTGAGTATTTTGTAACACTTTCCTGCTCCTATGTGAGCACAGACTTAACATCTAAAATAGTGCTGTCTTTGCCAAATGGATATTTGTGTGATTGCCACATTTTTTATTTTGATTGCTGTATTAATATGATGTTTTCAATTCTGGACTAAACTGAGGATAAATAACATAGATGACACAAGAGGCTTCTGTTCCTTTCACTGTTTAGAAGGAATCACTGACCATTCTAGTTTTGCAGTGATGGTGGAAGTAGCAGCTTCTGTATGTTACATCACTTTTAACTCCTGTCTTCATTTCTAAATACCAAATTTGGACATTTTCCAGATTTTGGTCTTTGCTTTGGCAAAGTCTCATTGCAAGAATGAGTAAGCATTTGGGGTTTTGGTCTGAGGACTCTGCCCTTGTAACTTTATCTTTGTTGATATGGAATTAATTTTCCACCTGAAATCATGATCCTCCACTTTTATTGCATTATAATCCTCCACACAGCAACCATTTGTGATACTGCAGGCAGATTATGACTGAGAGAAGAATAAGCTTCAGCAAACAGAAGCAGATGAGCCCTTAAAGAGATAAAGATCCCATTTTCCTGCTAGTAATAAACAGTGAAAGAGAAAAATATATAAAATATCAAGGCAAAGCATTGTCTATAGACAGTTATTTCTGGATCACAGGTGACTTTTTCATATCAAAACATGATACTGTCAGTAAGCCTTGACATATTTTGAGGTGAAGCCACTCAGTGAGACAGACTCACGTACTTAAATCCCTATTTGGCATGTGTTTCTAAGCACTTATAGAGCTGCTTAGCTTCTATCAAATTCTTCTGTTACATAAACATACTTTCCAGAAGAGTTTTATCCAGCTAATGGGAGTGTGGTGAAGGAACAGCTGTAGTGAAGGGTATATCACAAGGCTTCGGCCAGTAGCCATCATGTGTAAATGAACCACAGTGCATTTAACATTTAGAAAATGTATTCTGATTTCAGAATTTGAAATATATTTGCCAGATGTTTTGGTCTTTTAAGGAATACTTTCATTTACTATGGAGTAATCCCTGATGCACACTAACATTTTTTTCTAAAAGAAAATTTCCTTGAGCAGTAAGCTCTGTAATAGTAGGCTCCCTGTGTTGTATTTTCCCCTGTTATCCTGAATAGTCCCTAGTATGTTGAATGATACATTATTCTAAGTATGTTAGCTATTTCACCCTGTAGAAAGAAAATGGAGCAATAAGCTTTGCCACTGCAATAATGTGGCAGAATATCTCACGGATTTACATCTCCACATGTCTGGAGATCCTCCTAAATCTGCACAGATCTGCTGGCTGCAGAGGCTTTCACTATCCTGCTTGCTTTGCTTGGTATGGACAGGGTCCTGCTTCCATTAGGATACAGGGTGTAAAGGTCTGTCCCTATCTGCAGTTTGAATGCTTCTATTGCTTCAGTGGAGTAGCAGAGATCATGAAAAAAGATTCAAGACATTTTGTCCA
>WEIV01002608.1:23836-40448 GCA_013390005.1 Calyptomena viridis
TATTTGTGCCAATGTTAAGAGACTTGAACTACTTCTGCTAAGTCAGTATTATTAAAAAGGTAACTATTGAGCATACCCTAAAAAATTTTATCTCGAGGTTGCTACAGTCTAACTGAACCTTCCTAGATTGGTGTTAATTGAACACCAAGAATTATCAGTGAGCTCTGAAGATGGTTTTAGAAAGCCTTCCTTACTGGAATTACATTGCCTGAGAGAGAGCAAGTGACTCATGAAATGAAAAGAAAGCCAGAGCTCCCAACAACTGCCAGAATTTTTACCTATTAGCTGATACATTTAATTTCTCTGCTATCACTCCACTACTCCTTAATTTCCTTTGTTCTCTCGTGCTTCTACTTATAATTTATTTTACAGTGCTCATGTTTCTCTGGTTTAATTTGAACTGATGGATTCATCTTCAGCTCTTCTTAAAGGTCTTCCTTCTCAACCACCTCCCTTTCACTCCCATCCTATTTTGCTCTCTAGATCATTTTCTCTAGTTCTGTTTTTCTTACTAGGTCTCCAGCCTCCCACCAGGCTCTCCTCTGTTCATTATTCACTTCTAGTCCTTTCCCTGCTTTGTTGTCCTTCTTTCATCTCTTCCAACATCTCTATTATTTCCCATGCCACTCCTGTTGGTGTTTTTTATTCCCTTTTTCATTCAGTTGTTCGTAGTTTTTTCCATGTAACTGCTGAGGCTGTTACCAAGTACTACCAATTACTAACATTGGAAAAAGAGCATCAGTGCTGCTGAATTAAGAGGTAAAACTGTGGAACTGTGGTGTAAACAGCAAAACAGGCTTAGAATAATGGATTATTTTGGCCTTGCTTCCTCCCAACATCAAGAACATGTCAGGGACTTCAGGACCAACAGAAAAAAAAAGTGCCAAAATAGAAAATGTTGAGTGTTACTATATAGCTTCACTTTCCTATCATTTCATGTGTCTGCTGTGTCTGACAAGACCTACCACTGAAACAATAATAAATCCTGGATTTAGAGAAAACTTCTCTCAGTGCTGTCAGAATTATGTCACCTCCTTGAAACTGCTTTTGCAGTGTATCTTTTATGCAGTTATATAGTTCTTGTGATAGCCTTTCCTTCTACAGCCTTGATGAACTCACATTTCTACAGAAAAAGAATAAATCATTACCTTTATTAGACCATGATCCAGAAAACGTAAGTCAACAATTTAATTTCTCATGGACATTGTAAGTTATTCTGAATGTATTATTATTAATGCCATGGTGACAGGGTGAATAAGGTTTATGCCACGACAAATATCTACAGTGTTGTGAAGTTCCAGGCAATCATGACATCATCCATCTGGCAGTTTGATGCATCTTCATCCCACTTTGTCTCCATGTCTCTGAGATGAGAGACTTTTGGCTTTCACCTTTGTATAGTTTTGTATGATTCAGTGCCAGAAATGCTCGTTAGTCTGCATAATTTCTTCTCCTTTCCCCCTGCCCTGTTATTCCTAGCTCTGCCCACTTTAACCACTTTAAATAAATCATCTGTTGTCTTGATGTTTACATTATGGGAATATTTGTAGGCAGGTATGGCCATATTCTGCTCAGTCATCGCTTGAAGAAATGGTGTGTGATGTCTGCTACAGGAAGATAGTTTCTCCTCATAAAACAGTTCTCCTTTTTGTTTTTCACCTGTGTTTTTTTGTGTTTTTTTGCCCTTATTTTGTTATCAGAATGGTATCTCCAAAGTGACTATAAAACAGCCTTATGGAAAACTTCTCCTTTGCTCTGGGAGATTTCTGAGTAATCAGTCCTAAAATATGCTAGCCTGTTATTTTGCTATATTAAAATACATGCTTAAAGACTTTTCGGATATTTCATTAAAAGTTTTGGTGAATGTTTAGATGCTAGGCTTTCCTATTCCTGCTAATTTATACTGTTTTGTATTTAGTTGTTTTTGTTGTGTCTAAGTCTTGTTTTTCCATTTCCTAGCTGCTGCTATAATTATCTGATTTTGCTTGTATTATTTCTCACTTCCTGCATAGCAATCTGAGATTTTTCCAGCATTGTCCCTGATCTTGTCAGAACTAAATTAGGTGTAATTTTGAGGATGGAAGTAATCCTGCTGAAGACACTAATGGCTTCCCTTGAAAATCTACATGAGCAGATGTTTGCAGAAATAAACATAAGTTTTCTCTGAAAATTTCTTTTTCTTTTTACACCTTCCAGGTCATTAACGAGGACACTAAATACATTTGGTGCTAATACCAATCCTTCCCAAACAGGGTTTACAGCCATTTTCACTTTTATTCATCTTACTTCAGTGTAACATGAAGCTTACCCCTTTTAGGATACATTATTATATCTCGTGCCCTGTAGGTCACCCTCTCATTAGTGCCTGTATTATTTGTGCTGACATTCTCTATAGGTGACAGTTTTACATCAACTTCACACCAAGTACAGATACCTATTACTGAAGTGTGCTTTAAATTTTTGAACACAATGGAGAACTTTTGAGAAGAAACAGAGCTATGTTCGTTAAATTAGCATGACTTCATGCAAATCAAAGGAGTGTTACATATTACTCCTTTCACAAATATGGTAGCTGGTTCTTTATTTGTAGTTGAATTTTCTGAAGGTGTGGAAAGATGTGCAAAAGTCTCCTGTTAGGTCCACTCTGAAGCAAAAGTATAAAACTCTGCAAATTATTGATAGGGTTCCCTCCCCACCCCCCATGCTGGGCTGGAACAAAAGATGGTCTTGAGTTTGTGTAAACATATCTGACTCTTGAGCTGTGAGGTCAGTTAGACACACTGTTCTGCCAAATTCTAATTTCACCTGTATGTCTACAAACAGAGTTGAAAAAAGATGCTGTTGAAGCAGCATCTTTTGACATCTCCATTGTTTGAGGGGCTCCTAAATTGCCCAACTCATGCAGCCACCAAGGATTATTTAACATCATGACATTTACAAATTTACCAAAATTTACAGTGGTGTTTGTAAAAACACGATCACGTGCAGCAGATGAGACCACAGAGACTGGGGCATAAATAAAGCTGGTTCCTTCACTTTCAGAGGTGAAAACCCTGTTCCCTTTCAAAACCCCTGTAATTTACTCATCCAAATTTACTGGTCTATTGTGCCCCTCAACTGCAGCAAAAGCACATATTGAGGTGATTATCTACCAAATAGTGTTAAAAAAAAAAGTAACTCTGAAGTAACCTACAAAGAATAAACTCTTGACAAATAATGATCTCAGAAGGAGTGCTACTTCTAGGTATCCTCGGGGTCTCCTAATGAACCTGTGTGTAATTATTTAAGGATTGGCTTTTGCTTAAGCAATTTAGCTTAGGGGTGGCTGCAGCATTGCTACAAGTCACTACAAGGAAACCAGAGCAAGGTCAGATGTCTCTTAGGTCACCTGAAAAAAACTACTGATGTGAGCAGCTTCATTTGGCTCCACTGAGACTACTCCCAACATCCCAGCTGAAGTGAAACTTGCACTGTAAAGATCCTGATGAAGCAACCGTGAAAGCAAAGTTAAATCAGTTTTTAATGCATGTAAAGCCATGAGCTGTCCCATTCATGGCCTTATTTAGCTATCCTGGTTTTTGCTTTTATGTGTTTAAACATTAAAACTTACAGGAAAACCAGTATTGCAATTCTGTATAAAAAACACTTAGAAATTTTTTTAAACATCTGATACCAAATAATTTATAGAATTCTGGGTGTTAGTTGAGACTTAATTTACCTGAGATTTATTATTTTATGTGGATGAAGTTGTTTGACAGGGCTTTTTAGAAGGTTTTGGTACGTCCCATTAAATAACCACCATTTCACTTTGTTAATTTCCATTTATTCTTACTCTGCTGTTATTTACTAGTTTTCCAGTACCATGTTGTCCTTTATGTACTATTTGAATGGCCTAATACAGACAACATGCAAAAATTACCCATCACCCTGCACAAGACTTGGTTACTTCTGAGTATTAGCTATTTAATCTATAGATTGCATTCACATCGTCTCTCTTTTGGAAACATTTGCTTGTGTTGGATTGTGTCTCCTGTGATTTGCATTTAGAAGCAAGGTTGGCAAAAATACCTCAAGGAGTCTATTTTAGGTGGATAGCATCTTTGCAAATGTGACTATAATGCTAAATCCAGTCATCTTTAAAGTAAAAAGAAAGCCTCCAGTGGCCATTAGGTTGGCTTCAAAGCTAGTTCTTTTTCCAGACATACACACACCTACAAAGAGATTGTTTACATCTATTTTTTGGACTGCTGTATTTTATTGTTTTTCTTATAGCAAATAAATTCTCATTGATAAAGTCTTCATAAACTGTTTTGCCCCAAGAGTTCATTTTCCTCCTGTTCTTCTAGCTTCTGTGACCTCCTCCCTTGCTGCCTGCTTCCTATTTCCTCTTGAATGCTTTTCCCTCTCCACCCTACAGCTCATCCATTGCATTGTAGCAATTTCCCATTTCTTCCACTCCTTTTGCCCAGCTCCTAGGTAGTTTAAATTTTTGAAGGTGTATTGCCGTAAGTTTCACTAGGCCAGGGAGATGATGGGTTTACAATTTTAAAACTATTTTTTCTAAAACACAACAGTGATATGCTAAGAATTAGATCTGAAATTTAAAGTTATTGCTGTCTTTCTAGTAACATTTTTTTTTCCTATGGATGAGTTACTATAGCTATTAAGCATAGTACAAAAGAAATTAGTTAATTGCAATGGTGCTAATAATTGTTGATGACCCATGTATATAAAATGACATAGAAAAAAGCATAGCAGTAACAGTACAAATCCATATTTAGAGCACCTTAACTGACTTCATTGCTACCTCTTATTTGGAGAGTTAAAGTAATTTGAATTGATTTGCCCCTGTGGTGGCAGATCATGCCTGTTTTGAGAGTATTTACTTAAAGTTATGTGGTTGAAAAATCACATCAAATCTATGTTATTTTTCTATATACTATTGCAAATCATCCTACACTTGGAGGCAAAGCCCTCTAATGTAGCAGGATTCATCTTGATAGGTGATCTGATTCCATACAATTTTTATTTTGTCTGAGTCAATTTTCATTCCCAGGGCACATGCTTATTTACTGAAAATGGGATGAGAGCTTAAACCTGTTTGACTCTCTTTGATCTAAAGTATTGAAAAAGGGTCAAAGTGCACCCTTGGTCCTTGGAGCTGAAGCTACAAAATTGCTACAAAATTTGCTACAAAATTAGAAGTAAATGAGATAAAGTATTCTTCAACTGTTGAATCAAAGAAATAGAGCTGTAAAACTGGCTTGAAAAATGTCTAATAGTTTTTTTGCCACTATCATTTTGCCATGATTTATATTAACTGGGATTTTGTGTCCATGGATAACATTTTACTATATGCATGCAGCATAGCCTCACTGATATGCTGTACAGAATTTTTCTTTTTTAAATCCCAGTGTCCTTCTGTGAGAGGTAGTAATATAAACCTAAGCTGCTAAAATGTGCTAGCAGTCTTAACTGTATTAAAAAATGTTTATGTAAGTGATTATAAATGGTAAACTCTGTACAGTAGCTGAAGGCAAGTTAAAAAAATATTATTCAGGTCTGATCTTGTTGATAGTGTTGTTTGCACAACTTAAAATGACCAGTAATTGTCTCACAGATGCATAGTAATTATAGTCTAAATGCAGATGTTTCCTTTTCCTTCACTGCCACAGGAGTCACTCTGAAGAGTTGTATTGTGTAACATCCTACTGTGGCACATAAAAAATACATCTTTATATAGCAAGGGACTCCCTTACCCATTTGTATTTATATATAGGACTACGCATGGGTATGATGTTAAAAGAATAGTTTGGCAGAGGCAAGTATTCAGACATTATGAAGCACTGGAATTAAGGTTACATGTGCAGTTTTAATTCAGAGGATTATGCATCTGCGTTGTGATACAGACTTTAATTGCATGATGGTGTATTGGTTTTTCACAGGGTGTACTCTGTATTCATCATAGGATGGAAGTGCTCTTAGGATGACTCATGTGTAGGAGTTTGCTGCAGAAGTTGTAAAGTGTGTAAATGAATAGGAGATTGCAGGAAGAGAGAGGATCTCTCATTTCTTTTACAAAGCAGCAAGTGCTGCCTTGGAGATTGAAGAGTTGGGCACAAGGTCACTGTGAATGTGCTGAACAACTGGGTTAAAACATTTTTTATCTTCCATTTCCTAAGTGTCTGACAAAGCATATAGTTGGGTTTATAGAAGTAACTGTAACTGTTTATAGAAATACCGTAGTGATGAGCATCCCAAAGCAGTCTATGAAATAATAATTTCTTCTTCACACCAGTATTTGAATAGCATGAAGTTAGTTAAGTTCTGGGGCTGCCCATTGAACTGAGGATGACAAAATACTGAATAACTGTTTATGGAGTGAATATCACCCATCATTTCCATTAAATAAGTGCAACACACTGAGGATGTAATAGTCACATCAATACAACTGCATCACGATGTACAAATAAGCAGGCTGAACTAGGGCTGCATGGTGAACCTTAAATCTGGGATTTGGTAACATTTTAGCGCTTAACTTTGCAGCTTTAAGAGAAGTATTTTAACAGGAACTTTGTGTTTAATTTCCTACTTGTTAAAAACATAAACTTAAAAACAAAGATTTGTTGCATAGATCATTGCCAGGTTTTGACACTTCAACCACAACACAGAAAATTCTGCTGTTGGATTTCAGGGAGAGACTGAAAACATTTGTATACCTCCATATGAATCAGTAACATGGGGAAGAGGTATTTTTTTCTAGAGGAATTCTCAGATATCTGCTAATGGCTGGAGTTGGGGTGAAACTTCTGTTTCCTACCAGGTTCCGTAGCAGAACGTGCTTTCCTCTGCTCATTCTTCCCAAGTGTAGCTCCTTCTGCCATGTCTCCTCCAGCCTGCTCCCGACCTGCCTCTGCCCCACCACTAGCTCCTTCCGTGCAGTCCTCACTCCTCTGCTGACCTTAGCCCTTCTGCTCTCTTCTGTCAGTTGTTATTTCACTCCTCCATGTCACAAGCCTTTCCAGGATTGCCTGGTCAGTCCTCTTATTGCTCTGAGACACTTGTTCAACCAATCTCTTTGATTTCTGTGTCTCCCTGGGGTCTCTGGTTGCATATTCCATCCCTCAGTTCTTGTCTGTCTTCTCTGAGACCTTCTCACACACAATTCCTACACTCCTTATTAATCAAAATACCTTGTTCAAAGTCTTTTGCTGAGGCAATATTGGTTTCAAGCCAGCATGTCAGATTCTTAGCTCTCCCCTGATCCACTCTCTCCAGCATTAGTGGTTACTAGTCCCAACAGTTACCTTGCAGGTCCATTTCTCCTCTAGTTTTTATCCACAGATTCTGCTGCTCCCTTGAATGTTTTTCAGCTGCAGCTCCCAGACTCTGACCGTCTCTGTGTTTGCCCCTCAGGCTGCCAGTCCCATTATATTTCTCCAGCCCTTTCCTCCAGCACGCCGGTTCCGGTGTTTGTCCTCTCTACATTCAGATCATACAGCTTCTTCCTCTTTCTGACTAAGCACAGCCGAGCGAGCCACAGAGAGCATAAAAGAAGCAGTCTCCTCCTGTCAGGTCTGGTGCCTGCCCTCCCCTGCTCTTCATGCCTCTTATCCACACTGCCATCACCCTGGAACCATGGCAAGTAACTATTAGATGGAAAGATTAGTTTTGTCTCCGTATCTCCAAGCTGGAAGGATCCTGCTCAGCTCCTCGGTGGGGATGGTAGGTGTTGTGAGTGTGGAGGTAAGAGCTGTGAGGGAGGAATTTGCTTGGTCATTCTGTGGTGGGGGGTATTAATCTGGCAGCTCTAAGACCCCTGAGAGTCTTTGTTTAGTGAGTGCCAATCTGAAGAGATTTTAGATGATACACTGAAGACATTTTAATTGAGAAATTCGAACACGGTCTTGTTAAAAAAAACCTCAAAACATCTGTTAAAATCACTTCAGTATTTATTGCATAAGAAGGGCTACAAGTAGGTGAGGAGAGATTAAAAGAAGTTAACTTGCTCAGTGAAACAAAAAAAAGCTGAGACGAGGTACAATGCAGGCTATGAATCCATCAGAGAAGCAAAAAAGGTTAATTAAGGAAATGAATGTAGTTGTTGCAAAAAACCCAAAAGACCAGGAATAAGGTTCAGGTGGCAGCTAGAAGAGGATCACTTGTAATCAAGACAGCAGTAGGTTCTGGAGAATCTCTCCTATCACAGCAGTGAGATCAAACCCAGACTTTAAAAGCTTTACTTTATACTCCATGATGCCAGGGATGGCAGATGATATTTATATCTCAAAGACGTATCACTCTGACAAATGCAGACAGACTTTTAACAAAGATGGCAAAAGGCCTATGTCTGGCTTAAAGCATATTCATATTTGAAGTATCCATCCCAGAACCTAGAGTCTTCTCAAAAAAGATCACTGGGATATTTTTTATTGTTTACAAATAACTACTGGGTATTTTCATAGTCTTGCTCTCAGGTTTTCAGTCAGCCTTTGACTAAGAATTTTCTACAGAATTCAGCCTTGGGCAGGGAGTATTTTCAACCAAGCTTAAGATAAGGCAACTTCAAATGTATTTTATAAGAGAAAACAATCTTAAATTAATAATTTAATTATTAATACTAGTGTGTGTAATTATGCTAATGTGTATTTTCAAATAAAGTGTTACTTGATTGCTAGACCAAGTATTCAAATTTAGTTTTAAAACATGGGATTGAAACAGTTTGAAAAGGACAGAAGAATGTTTAATTCTATAAGGAGAGAAACCTACAAGTTAAGAGTGTTATCAGTTGTTACTAAAAGCAGAATATCAGTACTACTGGTTTAGATTTTCTTAATATAATTAAAAAAATTCTTCTATGTCCTAATTTAATTTTTTTTCTAGAAAAAAATCTGTGCCCATCAAAGATTCAGAAGTTACTTAGAATTTTAAATTGTTCTTTGCTGTCCAGAGTGGTCTTCATACCTGATATACCTTTTATAACAAGAGTAATTTGATTTGTTATTTAAACATAAATATATAATATAATACAATCTACAATGAGAAGTTTAGGAGGCTGAGGAAAGGATTTGAGGCTAGATGATTTCTTATTCCAGACTCTTCATGTTACTTGGTTGGCCTTGGTAGTAGGCAGATAAAACTCTGTGTGCCTTCCTCAAATCTTAGTTATTCTGTCACATTATTCTCTTTTATGTCTGGCAGACCAGGGGGATCTGAATGAACGCAAGATAGCTGCAATTAAAAATTAATACAGAATTTGTTTTTAGGTAAAGGGAAGTTTTTTTTCAACAATTATATTCAACAGTCATCTAATGTATATGCATTTCTTGTACAGAAATAATGGTTTTGAGACCATGAAATCCAGACATTTTAGGTATTAGTATATGAAGCATTAATTTTGAAACAAGATAGTGATAATTATAATGGAAGGGCACCTACATAAAACTCAACTAAAATACCTGTTCCCCATACTGTAGCTTCTGAGCTACTCAGAGCTCAAAATATTATTTCCCCACCTGCAAAACCTTCAGTACCTTTCTGTTGGTTTCTATAATGTAGGTAAGCTATTTCAAGATTAAATGCTGCAATTCATACTTCAAAACTACGTAGAGAAAATAGGTGAGGAATAAAGGAGTGGATTAAATACATAACATATCATGGCTGTCATAATGATATTAGTAATTTTCAAGTGACATTCAAAAAGAATCCACATTTTTATTAGCAGTTTTACTAAGCAGCTTTTCAAAAGAACCAATGGCTTTGGCACAGTTATTAAGCTGAATGTTATTTGGCCCCACTTGCATACAGGTTTTGGTTACACTGCATAAAGTATACCTTGTTTTTCAACATATTCATTTGAAAAAGAAAAAATAACAAGCAGGTTTTCCTTGCACAGCAACATACTTTAAGTGCCCTGTTTTTCTCTTATGATGGCTATCTTCCTTGGTGGAAGTTGCTGAGATCTGTGGAGATTATTTTGACAGTATCTGAACCTTCAGCTTAATCTCACAGCTAACAGGGAGTTAAAAATGTGGAGCATCTATCAACTTTCTGCTCCTGAAAGGAATTATTAATATATGAATTAAATGAAACAGAAACTCTACTTCTTGTAGTGTAATATTCACTAATACATTTTTTTAGCTACTAGAAGATGGTATCACTTCAGAGTGAGAAGTATTTGAAATTTGGCATATTTCTACAGAATTTGTACGTGAGCTGCGCAGTCGTTCCTATTGCTTTCATTGCACATGTCCCACCCAGGGACTGCTTCAATGTTTTACCCATTACTGCTTAAACAGTATTGGGTATAAACAGTCATTACAGCAGAGATCAGAGCCCAGCACTTCCATCTCCCCAGAGAGAGCACTGTGGTTCTGGTCCAGAGTGCTACCCTCCCTCTTCCTCTTTTCCCATTCCACATCTAGAAACCTTAAACTTTATTTTTTTTTAACATGTACCACTTCTTCAACCAGGAGATTGTTGTGGAATGGTCTCCAGATTAGCTGCTAGGAGATGAGGGTTTGAGCCTAGTTTTAAGCTTCTTTTGACAATAAGGAAGAGACAAGCAGCTGCTTCACTTAGAGTTCAAAAGAAACCAGTGCTCTCTGCTGTTTCTCATGCTGAAAGTATGACTGAGGACCAGTTTCAGGAGAAGGTTTTGGGATGCCTTGAAGAATGAGATGTTGTATCATGCTGAGTGACCAAGTTTTTCTGACTACTTGGTTCTATCAAAAGCTGGTTTGCATCACGACACTTTTAGATATGTAAGTAGGTGGTTATCCAGTAAACAAAGTTTGACATTACAAAACTGTATTGTAATGCTTAAGTGCATACCTAGATCTAGCCCTTTACACATTTGGAAGTTAATGTCCTCAAATAATCTATTTCTTCCATGAAAGTTGCATCCATACGGTTATTTTCCAGGTGGGGGAAATGGTAGAGATTGACCTACTAGCATCTAGCAAATATCCCATTCCCTTTTGAAAGCCTATGAAAGCATCAGAATTTCTTGTATAAATACAATCATAGGCTCGAAATGCATGTGATAGAATAAACACTGAATGCTTATTTCCGTCTTGTCCTCCCTTTAGAAAGACAGAATGTAAGTTCTCTCTACAAAGCAAGTAGATGTCTTGATGTTTGAAAAACCTACCTGTTTGCAGAGGCAGTTTAGAATAGAGTCAGACCCTAGATGCTCAGGACTTTCAGATTTAGTTTATTTGCCTTCAGCTTTCTGCTTATTGTTTTATAACATTAAATACAAACCCAGAAATTCTGTAGTAATTTTTTATATCCTGGTAACACAGGCACTTGCAAGTATGGATGTCCTCTTAAATGACCAGGACAAGATAAAAATATTAATTTAATATATCTGTGTCTCCATTAGTGAATTTTTTTTTAAGCTTATCATAGTTGGTTTGTACTATCATTTGTGTCTGTTTTGAATTTTGATCATTTCTGACAAGATGCAGTCCCAAGGGGCTTACATAGCCTGATTACATACATTGGATGTTTTGTATTCTGCATTGCATTATCATCTAATCAGGTTAAAGTGGTAAAGATTTACTAATGAGAACATTCAGTTGCCCCAGATTTTCTCTTATATTTGTAAAGTTATTTTACTTTAAAAGTTGATCCACTTTAATATCATTCAATGTGGGATGTTGAAGGACAAAAATAGCCTGTTACTTTCAGTTGATATTCTAAATTATTCTAAATTAGAAGGAATTTTGCAGAAACACTCAGTAAAATCATTATTCAAATGCTTCATTTCTGTTCATATTTATCCATTTCCCCACAATGAACATAATGATAGAAAAGAAAATGTATTCCACCAATTCTGAGTTAGTTTAGTATAAGTGAAATATAAATAACTCATAACTAAACTGAAAATTAAATTTCAGTTAGTGTTGACCTGTACTTTCCAAAAGGACTCACTGTAGTGGGAAATCATCTTAGAGATAAAATGCAAAAGTACAAGCAATTTGATTAGAATTCAGCTGGCCAGCACAATCTCTGACATGTCACAGGGTTGGGGAATTTTTGCCATGTGAAGATAATTTGGTATCAGCCTCATGGCAGCTTTTCCCAGCTGGGTTGCCTGACCGAATTTTATACCTGAACTTGACTAATGCTTCTGACCTGAGGAATGACAGTGCACAGACCACCAGCAGGTCCTATTTACAGGTGGCTTGCCTCGTCTCTGGTATTGTGCATTACTGTATGCAGTTTTCCAGCCACACCAACTTCCACCTGATCTTCTAGAGTGCCGCACCTATGACAAACAGCACTCCTTTCCCTCTCCAGGGGAAATCATGCCTTGGGACTTGGCCAAATCCCTCTTACAAGAAGTATACTAAATACTTCTTTGAAATCATCCCCGTTACTGGAAGTCAGCTCGCTTTTATAGCACAGTAGCAAGCCCGACTCTCAGGCGGCTGCTGCAAATCACCTGATGACCGAGAAGCCAGCAGGCACTGGCGGAAGGGAGTGGGGCTCTCCAGGTCGCTTTCGCGGAGCTCTGTCTCCCGGGACTCGGCGGCACCCACAGCGAACCCGGGACTTGGGATGCTGCCAGAACTCCGCTTAGGAGGATGCTCGTGTGAGACCGGGGGGCTTCAGCGCCCAGGCTGCCCCATGCACAAGCGTGCTGGAAATGCAGCCGTTCCTGCGGATCAGCAAGAGAGGCTGCAGGGAGGCCTTCAGGCCTCAGGAGCAGGAGGAATGCATAATCGGAGGCATGGAATAAGCAGCTAGAGCGTCTGGGCTGTGACCTTATGGGCCTTGAAGCTAAGAACGGTCAAGCCCTGACCTTAGCTAAGTCCCAGAGTAGGCTAAGTAAGGATGATCAATATTTTAGTTGATATAAATGACACTTCACTCACATAGCCCCCCCAAAATTGTTGTGTGTTGTTAAAAGTTATATTTTTCACTTGCATACAGCAATGTGCCTTATGAAGAAATAACAAGGTGCCTTACATATTTTGATTTTAACAGAATATAACCAATTTTTTTTTTCACATGCTGGCCTAATTGGCCAGGGACCCTTTTCAGAATAGTACAGATGTTCTGCATTGTTTTCTATTTTTAAACTACTTAATATGTTGCTGTAATCATGGAAAATGTTTGCTAGAAACAAACAATCCAGAGGGATTAGTGGCACACATGTTGTGAACAGTGCCTGTGCAAAAGGAGAACAATTACAGACCTCTTATCTAAGGTATTAATTTACTCAACGGAAGTTCCTCAGTTCATTATAAACATCTTTGGAATAGGAAAGTTGAGATGCTTAAAAATACTTATGTGCTCAATAGCTCTGTGTACACATTACTCACAGGCTGAATAAGAAAGTACTGTAATTAAGTTAGACGTTGGCATTGCTTAGATGTGAGTTTGCTAGATTTTGCTGTTATGAAAACTTCCTTTTTGAGTTTCCCACTTTGTTCTGAAAATGAGATAACACGATTCTTGAAGAGTTATAAGCTAGAGTGGATTTCATTAGTTCATTCTGTTAATTCATGCCTTAAGTAAGATAGGACAACTTAAAAGCAGATAGTTTGGTAGCTGTAATACACATAGATGCCAGCGTGTAATCTATGTAATGCACACAGACTGCTCCACCATTGGCTCTTCAGTTTGATTTCTTATAAAATGTGCGAGTGGGGTCTTCTCACATAGCTTATCTTCCAGTATTGTAGCAGAGCTGACTAGAGGACAGACTTGTTTTCCCTAAAATTGACATCTCAATAGAGGGATGGTGCATATAGAACAACCACTCAACAGTGCTTTTGGTTTTTAAGGGTAGAAGGAAGTGTTATTAAAAATAAGAATGTGTTCCTTTCCTCTTTTGAGAAAAGGAAATTCTACTGGATAAAATTTATAGCTTACTTTCAAAGCTAAATCCAAAAGTTGAGAGATCTTTTCCAAAAGCTTCAATAACAACTGCTATTGTACTGCATCCTTGTATATTCCAAGCTGCTACATAAATGCTAACAAACCATTGCTATAGCACCCTCACAACATCGTGTCTGGGTTCTTTTTAAATTTCACATTATAAGCTAGAAATGAAGAAGGTGATGAAGTTGAAAGGCAAAATCTATTTCCGTGGGTCTGTGTGATATAAAGATATTGAGGGTTGCTGAGCAGCCAAAAGAAGGTGCAGGCCAGAAGCAGGATGTTCAGAGCTGGGATTAAAGGCAACACTTTCTCTTCTGTGGCAGAATCTGGAGCTATAGACCAGCCACAAAGAACCTAATCTCTGACTAAGCACATCAGGGGCCCTGGTAACCCCACCTAGTACAGCAAAGTGCCCTTTATGTCCCGCAGGATGCTGAGCACTTCCAGCTCCTGTCAGGAAGACACCTGTATGGGACCATCATGCTTTATGAGATCCCACTTATTATACAAACTGACAGCAAAATAGTCTCTGCACTAAAACTAATTATGAAGGCAATCAAAGCTGGTATCAGACATCTCATATTTCTGTTTTTCCACACTTACCTCTTGCTCTCTCCTCATCACAATACAGTGAACAAGAATTCAGTTAATTGGGTTTTTTTAATTCATTCCCCCTCTCTCAACTCTCCCCTTTCAAACTTCACCATGAAGTACTGTAGAAAACGTAAAGAAGATTGGGATAAAAGTAACTGAAGTCAGGAGCAAAAATTACTAATAAGAGATCTTCTCTCATTATAACAAATTATTTATATGATTATATGATTGACACTTCTATGTATAGCAAACAGTGCATCATGTTGTTACTTTGGATTATGCAGGTTCTGAGTTTTAAATGAATAAAATACCCCATATGATGACAGTAAAAAGGTTTAAACAGCAATGATAAATTTTATCATATATCAGTCACTGTACAAATTTCTTCTGTAAGTAAAGGTACCTTTTAAACCCCTCAATTAAAAAACCAAACCAAAACAAAAAAAAGGCTACAAGACAAGCCTAAAATACTAGCTGTTTTAGTATCAAAAAATCTGGAATTTAGAATGGCTGAATGAAGCTGTCTCTGCATAACAAAATATGCTGGCTTTAAACTGAAAGAGGGTAGATTTAGATTAGATATAAGGAAGTTATATTCTTCACTATGAAGCCAGTGAGGCACTGGAACAGGTTGCCCAGAAAACTGTTGCACTGTGGAAGTGCTCGAGGCCAGGTTGGACAGGGCTTTGAGCAACTTGCTCTAGTGGAAGGTGCCTATGGCAGGGAGATTGGAAATACATGGTTTTCAAAGGTCCCTTCCAACTCAAACTATTCTGTGATTTGATGATTTTATGACACCTCTCCAAGTTGAGAACAGCATACGCTTACTAATTAACATAATTCGACCACCATCAGGTTGCACTTTTGAAAGACTATCAACAGTAACTCCCACATGAAATCACAATCAAACCCATCGTTTTCTTGTCAGGTTCCCTATAGAAACCACAAGTCTCCCCAAACAAAATATGCAAAGGAAGAGAAATAGTACCTTGCCCTCCACCCTGTCCTGATAATGTGTGTATAATAATGTACCCTATATTTCAATATGGTGTTGAAATGTTATATTTCAGACATCCCCGTTTCCCACTTCACCCTAAACAGGGAAGCTAGAAATGGCAGCAGCCCTCTCCCTGCACTGCATCAGTCCTTATTTACGTTTCTGGAGGAGCTCAGTTTTTGGGTAGCTGGAAAGCCTGAAGGTGGATATAGTCTCCGAGATCAGTCGTTTGTTTGCCGAAGCCGTCTTGGAAAAGTGTGACCGAAGGCCGGTCATCGTGCTCTGCTACCCAAAGGGGCTGCTCTGAGGAACCGTATTCCTTCCCTCCCTCCGTCCCCGCTAGCCAGCCGCGCCGGGCTGCCCCCGGGAACGCGGGGCCGAAGGGGACCAGGCGGGGTTCGGGCCGGTAACAAAGACCCCGGCGTGGGCTGCCCCAGGGGGGCGGATTTAAATGAACGATTTCACCAGCAGCTCGGTGATGGCAAATCTTCTCCTTGTCCTGGCGGGGGAGCCAAACGCCATCGATCTGTAGCCGGGAAGGTGGTGTTTTTTTTTCTTTTTTTTTCCCCGGCTGTTGTTGCTGCTGCTGGGTTTATTGTGGGGGAAGTGGGAGGCTCATTTGCGACCTGGTTGCCCAGCCGCAGGCCACGGCTCTATCCAGACATCCCAAATGCACTCCCGCTAAAGACCCGCTATTTTTTGGAGGATCTCCCTCGGCACTTCGCACAGGCACCCCTCTTCCCCCCCTAAATTCACGGCAATGGTGAGCGGCGTCCCTCTCCCCTATGCTCCTTTTACCGTGAGATGCTTTTCCACGCCACGCGGGGCGGGTATTCGACGGTGCCACCTGGTCCCGAGCTGCTCCCCACGCACCCTGTCTTTCTGTCTCCCCGTGCAGAGCTCCGGCAACGCGTCCTACCGATGCTCCATGTCGTCCTCCGCCGATTTCTCCGACGAGGAGGACTTAAGCCAGAGATCGGGGACGGTGTCGCCGGCGCCGGGGGACACGCTGCCCTGGAACCTGCCCAAACACGAGCGGTCCAAGCGGAAGATCCAAGGCGGATCCGTGCTGGACCCCGCCGAGCGGGCCGTGCTGCGCATCGCCGGTAAGGCGCGGCCGGGAGC
>WEIV01002608.1:41287-58036 GCA_013390005.1 Calyptomena viridis
TTCTGCGCTCCGAGGGGCGGCCACCGAAACCCGAGCAGCCGGCGGGGGCGTTTCCTCGGCCGGGCTGGCAGCGCCTCCTCCCTCCCGCCTGACTCCCTGTAGCTGCTAACGGGGTTTTTCTCGTGCCTCTCCGGAGGCTGCCGGCTGTCCGGAGCTGCACAGACGGGCGGGCGAGCGGGCAGGGTCGGGCTGGGCCAGCTGCCGGCCATGGCTGGCTACCTCTCCCCCGGCGCGTACTTCTACGCCGAGGAGCAGGAGTACCTGCAAGCCTACGAAGATGTCTTGGAGAGATACAAAGGTAGGGCAGCGCTCCCCGCGCGGTGCCGCCGCACCCGCCCGGGTGTGGCGGTTGCGGAGCCGGGAGGCTCCGGCGCAGGCAGCCGGATGGGGAGATTGGTGGCCCCGAGTCCCTGTGTGGGTCGGTCTCGGGAGGACGGACGTGGGTGGCTTCTGCGATAAATAGAAATACCGTGTCACCTCACCGGTGGGCGACACGCTCTCTCGTGTGTTTAAAAGTCTGTTTTTCGAGTGCAGTGCGGACACAGTGGTTTACGTCTCGATGTGCATTAGTATATAAAGCGGTTTATTTTTACCTTCTTACTTAATTATTTGCTCTTTTCTTGTTTTGGTGGTCGGGCAAAGAATGAGCTTAGTTTGTGTAGCACCTGAGTTTTTTCATCGAATACAGAAACATAAGGAAAAAGGTGTTTTATTGTAGCAAAGATGCACGCAGCTAATTTCATCTTGCTGAAATGTAAATTACGTTGGTTTCTCAAATGCATCGGAATAGAAGGGATGGTTTGGATGATTCATTACTATTTTTCGGTACATTTGCTAGTACTAAATCTAGAAAAGCTTATCAAAAGTGTTACAGGTCTGATTTTAATTCATGTGCAAAAGAGATGGAGTTAACTGTTCAGATTGAACCTTCATCTCTGAAATAGTTTTTGCAACATGTCACAGCATATGCTGACATTTGCAGTGCTGAGTCCTTTTGTAACGTTAGGGAATGAGCTAGGTTAGATTTCATATCTAATTTCTTTTCAGCTGTATGTTTCCAGTCAATTCTGAAGATTTTTGTTAAATGGTTTCCAGTGATGGAAATGGGAGTGGCATAGTTTAAAACAGCTTGGTTTGAAGATGCCAATAATTAATTTTATTTATTCCAGGTTGCTAGTGGTAATATTTTGAAAAATAAACCCTGTACAGATGGTTATTTTGACTCTGAGAACTTGCCAGGTCTGAGTCTACTTTATATCGGTGTCACTTGCAATTTCATGTGTCATTAACAGTATTGACTAATGACTCCTTTGTGTCTGTTGCTTGTTGTGTCAATGCAGCTATGGAGCATGTGCACTGTTTCTGTACTGAAATGCATTAGAGCATTTTAGTTGAGGAAACAATTACCATTTGATGATTACCATCATCTTCAAAAGCACATCTTTATTCTGTTCTGTTCTATTTTTTTAAGTCATCAACTTATATGTAGCTGATCTGATTTTTGCAAGATTTTAAAGCTAATGGACTGTCTACTTTGCAGATAAACCCTGAGAAAACTTGTTTTTCTGTTCTGGTTCTAATCCAAAGCACTGCTATTCTGCATTGGATTACCTTTGATTTCTTGCTAGAATCAGATTCAACAAGGTTCATTCTCATACCACTTTGTCTACTTGCTTAAAAACCTGGGAAAGAGATTAGGCCTAATTTCCCCTGTTTCAAGGGGAGCTTTATCAGGAGAAGAACTGAAAGATTTAGTTTTCATGTGTTGGGGAACAAAAGAATTTTAATTAAAATAAACTCCCAGAACCAATTTACATCTCTATAAGAAATGAAGCACATTCTGAAAGTATTTGAGTGTATAATGTCGTGGTAACATTGAGTCCATTCACACACTATTTCCAGTGACAACCAAATCCCCAAATTATTTGGAAGGATCCAGTTTCTGTTGTCTTAGATTTTAGTGTCATGTTCAGTATATTGGTATGCTGTGTTTTGCTGCTCGAGGTACACTTTATTCAGCCATTTGGAACAGAGGTAAAGATTTGGACTTGTTTTAATTAAGATATATTGGAAACCTGGAAAACACATTATTTTTTAAAATGTGTTTCCAAGCCAGTCATGATTTCCCATTTGAGTCCCAGTAGTATGACTTCACTACAGTGATTGTTGTTGTGATGACTTGCTATGGGAGCTGATCTAATCAGAAAAGAATTGCTACAATATAGGCTTTGAAGAGGGAGTGCCATTTCTCTGAATTTCTCAGTTTTGTAAATACCTCCTTTAATAACTTCCTTAATCAAATGCAAACTGTGTTGACCTTATAAGATGAGCTCCAATCTATAACTTTAATGCTGATAGTTCTTTTTTCTTTTTCCTTTTTGCAGTCTGCAGAACATTCTCATACTTGTCTAGGGCATTATCAGGGTGCCAAATTATCTGTGCCCCAGCTGTTGAGTACTGTAACTAGTGGAGTCAGCTGTACAAAATTCATTGCCTGTCTTGGAAGTCTTGGGATTGTATGATGCCACATCATTAAGATGTTGATTTAGGAAGATGGAAGCTGCCCTTTTTAAATGCAGAAAAGTGAAATTTTACTTTTCATCCATTTCTGCAGCCAAAGTAGGCTGCAAGTCTTGAAGACCAAGCAATACCAAGTACCTTGTTGCCTTAGCAGCTGAAAGCAGGATATTTGTGTGTCTCAAAATTCTGTCTGCTGATCATGTCTCTGGCTGTTACAGTAAATAATTAGGCAACAGTTTGATAAGTCTGAGATAGCTCAGAAGCACTATTTGCTGTGGGAGAAGAGACTGTTATTTTCTGATTCCTACTCAGTTCAGTTGCTGGTAGTCAAATTTTTTTCCCTGTTTCATGTAGTAATTATTTGACAGTGTTTCTAAAGCATTTTGGAGGAAAGAAGTCATGTTATCTTAGATGATTTAGAAGTTGTGTTGAATCAAGCTACTTATTCAGGGGGAAAAATGGTACTTTGTTGGTAGCACCTCAAAGAAGTGCTTTGCCTCAAAGGCAAAGCCTTTACTGTGAAAGTGGCAATAAAACATCTAGTATAGTTTATCTGAAGTGTTTTATGTATTTCAAATCTTGTTTTGTGACTGAATAGGAAAATGAGAAATCGTACAAATATTTGTTGATATAACTAAAGGTTCTGCTTTATCTCAAGACTATATTTGAGTTTTGTAGGAGATTATAAAGAACTTATCTTACGAAGCAGCAAGAATAATTATCTCACTCTTGTCTGGGAACAAAATTAATAAAATTGTTAGCTGCGCCTTCTTAATATGTATGAAAATGTACAATAGTATTTCATATACATTCAGTTTTTAAAACATTAAATGCCATCTCTATCCTATGACATAGTTCTGCAGTGTACCATCATTATTTGAATATTAAATATTTGAAGATTACCATTTTAAGCTGTAAATGCAATTTGTTCATTAGATTTCCACTGCTATAAATCTGAAGTAATATGCTGAGAATCAAGATTTATGTATGTCATCCCTCGGAAATGGTTAGTTCATTTCAGTGAAACTTTTTAATGTATTTTTCAGTTCAGGTAGTAAACATTTATTTGACCAGCAATTGCAACAACCTTCTTTTTCGACAAGGTTTTGAACAATGACATAACTAAGTTGTGCCCTTATCAATAATGATGTCGAAAGGACACATCTGTTTTAATGACTGTGTGATTGTGGTATCTGAAAAAGAGCTTATTCATGGAGTATAACACTGAAAAAAATCACAATTATTTGATGATGTTCTTACAATCATGTAAGCTCTAAAAATGTAAAAGATACAGAGTTTTCTGGGCCATGCAGATCTTTTAATGCTGTAGATTTATATATCTACATCTATGGGAAACAGGTCTGTTAGGAAATTCAGGTTGACATGACTGCCCATGAAAAACACAGCCTTCCTGTTCAGGGACTTCACTGAATTGCTGTTAATGGTAGGAAAGGTATCACATGAATGTTTTGTTTGGGTTGGGTGCCTGATTAGTGCTTCCTTTGAGCACTTTGGGCTCACCGCATAGCCCTACATGTCTCTGTAGGAAGGAGGGACAAGTCTGGGACTGGGGATAGCAAAACTCAGGTTGTTTAAACTTTGGTACATTCTGTTTCACTGTTGGTGTTGCCCTCTTGCTTTAAAAGTATTTGTAATACTACACATTCAGCTGAGACACAGCAAACAGCTCTGGTTCTGTGTTCTGAGAACAAAGACTCTGGAGATGGACGGGAGCTAGCAGGTCATCTGACGCATTTTATTGCCTGTGTAGGGGTTTAGAAGCAAACTAATTTATTCCAATGATTGATGGTAGTGTCAAATAAAGCTGTTCTGATGTTGTTTGGGTACAGTTTTTGAATTAAGATAAAAAACAATAGATGCCTGTCATCCAGATCCTTTGAGCTGACTTCAGGAAGGGAGCATTTGCACAGAATATTTTTTGTATATCTGAAAATGAACTGTTGCTACATTTTAGGAATTTGGAGGCTCTTACATGTGTTTCGTATCGGACTTAGTCCAGAGATACTCTTCTTCTGAGATGGCTTCATAGACCAAAGACAGAAGGGGACCTGACAGGTGCTTCTGGCTTTGGAATCTGTGAATTTCTGAATTTCCTCATTTATGCTTTGAAGTTAAGGACCTGAATTTTCAGTCAGCAGAAATCTTGCTCTATGGGCTCTCAGCTATGAACTAATTGGATCTCCTGCTTAAGGGCTTCTGATTTTGAACATGGAAGGAAATCCTGAAGCGAGTAATTGATTAGGTGCTTTTAATTTTTTTTCCTTCTTTGGCATAACAAAACCTTGGCAGGTAGGTATTAGTTTTGCAGGATATATAAGGAATTTCCACCATAGATGTTTTCTTTGACCTCTTTTCAGGTGCTGCTAGTATCTTGCCTTGGACTAAATAACTTGTTTGTTTGTTTTTTCAAATGGGAAAGGGTTTTTTGTGGATTAGTGGAGGGGGTGTGTGGATTGCTCAACTGCATGTCACCTAATCCTTTCTTTGCCACCATGCAAATCTTCATCAAGAAGACACTGTTTCCCATGTTCCTAACACATTTTCTAAAGCATGCTAGCCTCCTGGGAAGAAAGGATTCAGTTAGGGATTGAAACGTAACACCTTCTGTGGTGCCTGAAGTCAGACAAAATTAATTGACAACTTGGGCAACATAAAAAGGTAAAACCTTCAGATGTACTCTGTTTCCACATGCTCTTTTATTTAAGCGGAAAGTTTTGACTTTTAAGGTGCTTGGAGATGGGATATTTTCTTGACTGCATTTCATCCTAAATAAGAATCAGATCCTGCTCATTTGACTTATACGATCACTTGAGCTGAATGGAAGAGGTCTTGGAGTAAAATTACAAGAACCTGAGTGTTGGGCAATTCAGTGAGGTTTGTCTGTGTAAAGGGCTCAAGATTTGGGCAGCAGGTTGTGAAGCTGAGTTTGATGGTATACATAAGCTGTGGTTGCTTCTCCATGATTTTAATAGATACCTGTTGGGTTGACTGAGGCAGGTAGAATTTGGCCGTCAGTTCAAATATCTTTGGTAAATGAATTGGAGCAGCAATCGAAGGTCTGCTTTGTTGCTTTTCTGGTACTTCCCAGTTCCCACTGAGTCAGCAACATCTTTTAAATAGAGCTCACAGTAGTATTCCATAGTTCTTTTTTAGGGCGAAAACCAAGAGGTGATGAAATATGGCGAGGGGGAAGGGAAATAAACATCAGTCATTATTGTGTTATAAGGCTTGTTTTGGTTAAGTTTATATTTTTGTTTGAGGTGTTTTCAATTGTTGGGTAATTTCTAGTCATATTTTGTTTTTAAACCAGATTATGCATTTTTTTTCCCCCTTGACACTGTTTAAAACATGCTTGATTTGAGGAATTTATTCTACCATTTCAACATGTACTTGGAATTAAGTGCTTTGTAAAATAAAAATGGGCTTATTCACATGCTTGAATTTAAGTGCAAGTATTTTATAAGTTCAGGGTTAAAAGAATAAAGTTTTGTAAATGTCAAATATGAATGCAGCTTATTGCTGCATGCCTGAAATGTTTCCTGTAAAACATCATTAAAGCCGTTTAATTTAACAAAGACTTGATTTTCTGTAGTGGGTGAAAATATTCATGTACTGAATGCTTTCAGTCAACCCAGCTTTCAAACAGGTGAAACAATGCTTACAAAGACACTTCAGTGTGCTGATCAAATCCTGAAGGGCATGTTAATAGCCAGATCTTACAAGCTGATCTGTATAGGCAGACTCTGGTGCTTTTGTGGGGAAAGACTGGCTTTGGAAACCCACCCATGCAAGCCTCTTCCCAAGACTTGCACCCAAGTAATAGCTCAGCCTTTGATAAGGCTTTGTCCTGGCTGAAATCGGTCCTCCCTTAAGGCTTAGAATTCAGCCATATCTACATTAAAAGAATTCAGTATATTTTTGGATTTAATTTTATTGTACCTGGTGAGTACATAATTTTGCTGTGGAGTACTAGTCTGTCAATTCTTTGTAGTTTGTACAACATGACAATAAGTCTGTGAAAGGATGAAGATTTTGGGCAAGTATGCTGAGGGTCAAATTCTGCACCTTGCAGTCATACAATTACTGTAACTATTTCTGTAAAACAAGGAGGATTAGGCTTCTGATGGGCTTTCCAGTGGCATAGGCCAAAATCTGCACTTGATTATAGCCACGTGTCCCTTTTTAACTTACTGTTTGCTTTTAAACATATTTTAATTTTTGAGTTTCATAGTTAACATGAAATTACAGTATTTAATGATGTGTCTGCAATGTATATAAATAAATACAGATCTGCACTTAAGTGTGGTTCATAGCCTAATCATGTTGGAAAACTAAATTAGTTTGGCCTGAGGTTCAGATATCCAGCTATCTGACAGCTATGACACTTTGCACCACGTGGATCTAAAATTAGTAGAGCTCTTCTGTACTGGGATTAGAGAGATGTGTGTATGTTTTAGTTCACAAAATGGGTAAAAATGTGACTCCTTATACAGCTTTTAGAAATATGTTTTGGGCAATTTGCAGATGAATTTATAGGTGAACAGAGTAGTGCCAGAAAGTTTCTTGCAGGTTACTGAAATGCATATCCTGTGGAAGTCTGCTTGCAGACTTTGCTTCTGCCTGATCAGATTACCCTGTGGGTGTTCCTCATGTGACAAGGTCTCTTAGACACTCTAGAAGCAGCATTAGAAAATGAGTGTGATCATTTGGACAGACATTTTGCAGTAACAATAATAATAATCATTCAGAGTGGTTCTAGCAAAAGAGCTTCTTTGAAAGAGAAATGGCACTTGCAGTGCTGTGTTTTTTATTGAAACAAATCTTCTGTTAAGTTTGGTGGGAGTCAGGAACTTAGCTATTGATGTTTATAAATATTTAATAATTTAAATTACTTTGCCTTTAAATAAATTTTTAATCTAGAGATAAAGGGTTTACATTACGTCCTAGAAATTAGGAAATGACTAAAGCATTTGTCTGGAGAAGCCATTGCTGTGTATTCATATGTAGCAATACAATTGCTAGTCCCAATGACTTCTAATAGCATCTATGTGCTTCAGTGCTGTTTGTGCCTTGGAAATTCTCTCCCAGTGACTATACATTGTTTGGATCATAACATGATGCTGGAAACCATTTCATAATGCTGTGTATTACAGATTAGTCCTGAATTTAAAACACAGTTTTTGAAAGGTTTAAAATATGACATCTTTGGAGAAAAAATGGATCATAATTTTTAGAAAGAAATTTGATTTCCAAAATGAAAAAGAACAGACATTTTGACATACCGAAATTTCCTTTGTATTGTAGAGCAGACTTGTTTCTTGAGCTTTATGCCTTTTACCCTCTTCATTCAGTTTTTAACAAAACAATTCCTGAGAAATACTTGTTTTGATTTTGAGTAGGTTTTCGTTTTTCTTCTTTGCAGGAAATTTTTGTCTACCTCCAGTTTACACTAGAATTAAAGCAGCATTTGGCTCGATGTTTCTTTAAAGGAGAGAAGAACAGACACAGATGAGCTACAGGAAGAAAGCCAAAGTTGATTAGGTCACTTGATGAAATTATCTTGTTATTTTCTCATGTTCAAGAGGATACTTTTGTGTTGTCCTGTTTCAATATTTTAAAATAGAGCCCTTGGTAATGAAGCCCATATACTTCTTGTGAGGCCTTATCTAGCCTACCTCGGAGAATATCAACCCAAATTCTCATTTTCAGCTGTTGCAAATTGTATTAAATGAAATCACATTGGTTCTTGTAAGCATTGTATGTTTCTACTTAAATGGTACATTTATTTTTGCTTTCTCACGGATATACATTTCCTTCAGATCTTGGATTACACAGAGTCCAACCATCCAACATGCTGTTTGAAGTTGGAGTACAGTAGGATTGAGCAGCATCAAACAGTTATAATCTAAGTTATAATCTAATTTATAAAGATTACATTAGTGTCCTATAAACAGTACATGTTTATGCCTTGATATTTTGACTGTCATACTGAAGCATTTCTTTGCTTTGGGAACCACATAATACTCAAGAGAATTTAAAGAATTAAGTTTACGCTTTGAGATCATGTGCAATAATTGGCAATTTAATATCACATGTAAGGGTTTGATTAAACAACAATAGCAAGTGGAGAATAATTTTTGTTCTAAGCTTAAAATGTACTTTGAATTTGGTGCTTAGATTTTTGTAGCCATTTCAGTGGCCTACATTGTGAATGGTCTATTGGAGATCTGGGAGTGTGACTGAAGTGTTGATGGATCTTTGTATAGTTTGTGATAGATGTTGGATTTTTTTCTTTGCATTTCCTCAACAAATATACTTTGAGTCTACTCACTTCTGGTCCTTGGCCAGTTGCCTTTTTTGAGGCGTATTTCTTCATTGGAGGTTGGGGGGAAGCTTTTTTTTAAAAAAACAAGTCTTTGTTCCTACCATCTGGAAAACCCAGTGTGATTCTGTTATTTTACCCTTGGTTCCCCCTTCTTCCTTCCTTAATCACTTTCAGGTTACATTTTAGCAGTAGGTTGGATTCCTTGTGGGCCTGCACCTATAATGTGTGGGCAGAAGATTGGCTTGCTTTGAGGGGCTTCATGTAGAACACACTTGCACTCTCCAGTACCAGTTTTGCAGAGGAGCAAATAGTACTTCCTCATCAGCCTGGTGCCTTCCCCTCTTATGATGGAAAAGAGGTCTTCTCTTTTCCTCCTGCCTGCCACTGGCATGGAGACCACCCTGGAGCAGTAGCTCTAGTCCTAGACAGCAGTGTGAGCTTCTCTCCCTGAACTGTAGTCGAAGCTGTAGAGAAACCTTAAAGCTTTTCCTTATCATAATCAAATGTAAAAACTCTTTGTGTGGAATGAGATTTCTCAGGCTATGTGCCTGTGTTCGGATTCCTGCTGTGAATTTAAGTTCCTAGAGTCGGCGTCAAGCCTGACTGGGGCTTGAGTATCAGGCTGTGTACAGACATGCTCGTGTCCTACTGTGAGACAATTTAAAGCGTAGTTTAATCCCTCTTAGGGAAGGTACAGAGAGAAGGAACACCACTAAGCATGGTCACTTCATCTGAAATGACTTTCTTTTGCTGTTGGTTTCAATACTCTGACTTACACCTGGGTTTTAAGCATTGCTTTTCAGTGGGAGAGTCAGTCTGGTTTTGTGCTGCCAGTGAAAGCAAACGTTTCCTCCCTGCTGTGTGCAATGAAATTAATTAATTATGAAACCCACCAAGATGTTTTCTATATCTTAACTGTGTTTGAAACTCCCAAGATTTGTTTTCCAGGTATTGACTTAATAACTTGACTGATAAATAATTTTAAGTTGATTTATATGCTTTTTTTTTTCTTCTGAGTAAATAAACAGATTATCACACTATTTATCTCCATGACTAGGAGTTAGTGTTGACAAATGTCTTAGATGAAATAATGGAATCTGCTTGCAATTTGATTTTGTCAGTCCAGCAAATAAGCAAAAGGGAGTCTAACTAATGTTTTGGTATTTTCATAATTTTTTTTTATAGTTCAGCTAAAGTACTTTTTAGTTCTGTATTTCATGATTAAAAATCTAAACTTCTACAGTCTCTTTATACTTGTATGTTCTTTCTATGCCATGGTACCAAAGCGTTTAATGGCTGTACTTATGATAATGCACTTCAGTGGTTTTATTATTGATGTACTTTGTGATGGGAGTGTGATTGTGTGTAGTTTGTTGCATTACTGTTTTAAGTGGTATGTCTTTGATATGTATTTAAGAATTCCCCTTGATTTTTTTTTTTTCTTTTAGGTAGTTCTCCAATACCAAGATCAATAAGATTTATTGATCTTTGGGCAGTTAGCTTATAGTTTTCTACTGATATTCTTGTTCTTCTGTTTTTCATTACTGGTATTTTTTTACTTTTTATTTAAATTATATTTTATATCATACCATTGTCTAATAATCTTTTTTGTTTCAATAAGTTTATGAGTCTTAAAATTTTGGAGTTCTTCTAATCTGAATGCATTTGTATCATCAGACAAGATCAAGTTTTTTTGTTTACTGCCTTCTCCAAATCTGTAATAAATGTAGAATGCATTGCTGACTTGTGGAAAACCACACCATTCTTCTCACATTGGAAGGCAGCCAAAATTGAAGACTTTATTATACTGTAAGTAATTTTTTAGGCTGCAAAAGCATTGTGCACTGTATCCTAGTTGATTTTAGTAAGTTTTGGAAAATAAGTGTTAAATTTCCCTGTGTTTACACACATACGTATATATATGTAAATATATATTTGAATGTTAATACATATATGTATATATATACCCATACACACACTGTTTTTATTTCTAAGTTAGAGAAGGTCAAATAATTCTGGCAGAATTTGGTTTATCATGACAGAAATTATGGGAATATTAGTATTTTTCCCAGTATTTTAGGTTTGGGCTTTTTGTTTAACTCGTGCTTTCCAGTTACTCTTGGTGGAATTGATCAGAGCTACATCAGTAACTTCTCAAGCTGCTTCATTTATTTCTTAAAATGATCTGGAGAACAGTGATGTATTTTAGTGTTTTTGTCAGCTTTTTTTTTCCTCCCATACCTTAAGTTCTTTCTGAATTTGTAGTAAGTTGATGGTAGTTGGCCATGTTTGTAGGCATATGGGTTTAGGTTTCCTATGGGGCTACTTCATTTATTCAATGAGACTCCTTCCTGTGATGGAACTTTGTAATTTTTCTGTAAAAGAGACTGTGGGGAGATGAAAAACCAATTGTCATCTTATAGACTGGGTCCTTTTTTGGTAAAGAGTTCATTCAGACACTTAGCCATTGCAGTGGCTTGTGTAGTCTCACTGCCTCTCTGATTCTGATCATCAGTGAACATGTGTATTATTGCCTAATTTTGTAACTAAATTGTCCTTACTTTTTGATAGGTACTCTATCTCTTGCTTCGTTATCATGATTTTTCCCATCATCGCTGGTTAGGGCTTCTGTCTCACTAAGGAAAAGTTTTTGGCATAGCAAACTTCTGCAGCATGTATCTGTTTACTTGCTGGCATTGGACATTTAGATTACTAGCCTTCTGCTACCAAAATAAATTATACTCTACAATGTTCATGTGAAAAGGTACCAATGTTGCATTCTCTTTCCTTTTTTTAAAAATTACTATAACTTCCCTCTGTCTTCTAACAATGTCTATGCTACACGTATAAGATGGAAATGTTTTAGAAAAATAGGGGCATGTGTGTATTGTAAAGAAAACATTAGGTACTAAGGGAAATTTTGTGTTGTTTTATCCTGTTAAAATATGTATTTGGGCAGTGTTGCTTTGGTTTCAGTTTCTCTTGCTTCTGTGTGACTTATCTGTTATGCTTTACTCTGTTTTATACCTTAATTATTTTTTAATATAAATAATTTAAAGATACTACTGTTGGCCTTTTGAAATCCAATATCACTTTTGACATTTGAAATCGTAACTACAGTAAGATTTTCCACTATTTGGTAGCCACGTATTGATCTTGTAAAATTTTTCTAAAACTTGAACAATGTGAAATAAGGAGTGTTACCTTCATTGTTAAATACTAGTGATACCGAGTATTGTCCAAAATACTGCCTGTACATCCTGTAATCATGCAGATAAGTTCTTGTTAAATTATATCTTGAGGCAGTTAATCAAAACAAAGGCTGAATCATGGTTTGAAGACTTAACCTTTTAAAATTAGCAGAATAATTTCTTTCTGATTTGGAAGGCAGTAATGGCATTTTTATTGACCTCAGTAACTACATGTTTATATTTTCCTCTTCTCCTCATTGCCTTGCCCATGTGGAATGTCTCCCGATGTTTCCTGTTAGCTGCCTTATGAAGAGTGGCATCCTTCATGATATGGTTCTTCCTGCAAGTTTGTAAACAGGAGTTCTTGTGTGTCAGTTGCTGCCGATATTTTTAGTATGACAACAGTTTTATCTGCGAGTGGAGCATTTTATTGCATACATTGGACCACTTTTGCTTTTGACATTGGGGCAAAACTATTTTTATGTTTGAACTAGTATCACAGTTGCTGGTAGTATCTGTTTTGTCTAGGCCCTGAGGATGGTAATGGACTTGACTGTCCCAGCCCACCCCACTGGGCTCCCCCACCATCCCACAGTCTGGGACCCACATCAGCATCCTGTGAATGAACCCCCCAGTGATGCCATAGCAGGGCTTGTCTCCAGCTCCCCACAGTCTGTCACTGCTGTGGTTCCACAGCCTGGCTTTGCCTCAGCCCGTGCCCAGGGAGGCTCCCAGGACTGGGGCTGCTCTGGTGCCCTCAGCTGCCTCGTTTTGGGAAGCACCTGCCACCCCTCTGCACCCCAAATCCAGGGATCCACCTCAGCTGCACTGTGACAGTTCTGTGCAAGCCCCTGTTTTGCTTCACCTAGTTTCTCTTCTTTAAATTGCTTTGCCACCACTATATAATTTCTTCCTTTGTAATTTTGTCCTCTCTCCTGTCCTTTTGGTATGTGCATGGCAACTTTTCATATTAGAGCCTGCTTGTCTTTCTGCACCTTCGTGGAAGGCTACGTTATATCACGTCCTGTTTAGTGTCGGCATGAAGCATTTCAGTGGTGGGTTAGATAGTGTTACTGATGCCAGTTCTCTGAACATAAAATTAATTCTCTTTCTCAATGATGTGGGTCAGTTTACTTGAAGCAGAAAAGCCAGGCACTTTCCTTCTTTTCATGTTTTTAGCTTTTAATCAGAAAGGAGTGTGGAGAAGTTTAGTTTTAGGCTTGTTTGGTAATTTTGGTCCAGGTGGGCATGGTAATTGACAGTTGTTGTATCTGACATGCAGGGGAGCATAGCTGCAACAAGTAGCTCTTTTTATTCTTTGATGTAGGAGTAGTTATGAAGTGCCTGAAGAAACTCTTGAATTAATCTTAAAATGTAATGAGCTAAATACTTTGTGCTGAGTTTTTAATGATTTTTATTGTTTAGTCCTGTCCTCTCCCTCTGCCCCCCCATTTATGATTGAACTAAAATGTAACATGAGTAAAATATTTAATTCAGAAAGTGTAGAATCTCACAAAAACATTTAGAGAATATGGAGTATGAAAAGTCTTGGAGGGAATTGAGATAAATATGCTGGCTTTACATGATGACTTGACAGGAAGATCAAATGTGTGGTTGAAGATAATAGCTTTCATTGTTATTATTAGCAATGCTTAATTACTTCAACTTTAACCCAGTGATGGAGAAGGAATAGCCCTAGAACAAGTTCATTACACAACTTAAAAGGTTCTGAGTAGTGACTTTAACAAGACACTAGGGAGAGGAAGAGCTCTTTTAGGAGGTAGAAAAGGCTTGTGCTTCATTGCATATGTATTGCAAGTTGGAAAAATAATTAGTTGATGTTTAGAAAATACTATGATTCTTGAAAGAATAGCTCTGCAGTGTGTTGTTATGGTGATTTGATACCCACTCCTCAGACCACCCAGTGTATAGAAAGCTTCTTTGTCTGGTGCAACCAAGAAGTGAAGTCTGAGAGGTGCTAAAGCCTTAAGGCAAATTTAGTCATCACTGAATTTTAGCAGTACAGGCATATGTAACAAAACCATATAGAAGACAAAGGACAAAATCCAGTCCTAAATCCTGCCTAACTTTGGATGTTTCATGCAGTGGTCCAGGTTAGCTGCTTTCCACCACTGCCAACTTCTTTAGGCATCTGAGTTTATGAGCAATATTAGTGTATCTGTGTCTTCTCAGAAATTGCATTCCCAGAGATGATGCTCTTGTCCTCTGCCTAAGGTTCACCATATGCCACAGGTCAGATAGCAAACTGCCTGAATATTTTCTTCAGTTTATGAACCAGGGAAACCTAATCCAAAACTGAGTGCTGCTTCTGTGTGAATTTGCTTAAGGATAACAGTGATTTGAGTATCTGAGAATTAGATGTAATTTTAGGCCTCTCTGAGCTTGAAGACTATCTGAAACCCAGAATGACCATGAGTTTTTTGGTATTTGGGTAGGAATATACTGTTTTTCCTTTAGAACTGAGTTAGTGAGTGAACATACAGGAGTAAGAAGGCTGAAAGGAAAGCAAGTTACAGGTTGGTGTGCAGGAGAGGAAAGTGTGGGTTCTGGTCTTTGCCTCTAAGGCTGTCATTGCTTTTTGTTTGTTGATGTTTATATTCATAAAAAAAAATTCAAAGGATAGGATGAAATACTGAGCTGTACTCTACAGCATGATAATACTTTCACAAAGAACCAGAGCCAAAGAAATTCCACCAACATACTTCACAGTGACAACCCATATAAAATCTACAGCTGTCAACAACAAGAGTACCAAGAGAGGTTGTCACACTGCCATTCAAAGATGTAGATGTCTTCATTGGAAGCACTGATAATGTCCTCCACTCTGTTGAGAACTCAGGACCCACACAATGATCTGTGATAGGAAACTCTGTAAAAATTCCAGCAGAATCAGACTGTGGAAGGTGGCTGGAGCAGTTTTTATGGAAACAGCAGTGAGGATTTGGAAGATATCTGTGTTTTCCCTTCTCCATGATATCTTCTACTCTGTCATCTGGCTAAGAGCATGGAAATTCTGAGGAACTTGTGGAGCAGCAAATACCAGCTCTTCTGTAAGGAACTGCCTGGTGTGACAATTAGGTTAGTAGATGCCCAGCCCCACAGCCTCTAGGGGGGCTGCCCTGGGTGCAATAGGCAATTCCTATCCCCCAGGTGTTTTAGATGTGCCCTTGAGTATTAAGGCAACTCTCAAGGCTTATGAGTCTCCTGTAGTGCTGTCACCGGCTTCCCTTCATCAAGGGCTGCTGAGTCTATCTGTACATCACTCGTTCCCTTCCTGCCTGATACAGTGTTTTATTTCTCTCTTGGTAGAGTGGTTATTTCTGAAATTGCTACATATTCCTTAATGCGTGAGCCAAGATTTTCTCAGAAGGGAAAAGTTGGAGTTGTTCAGGCAGACAGAAGATGTATGTATTCTACCTTTGTGGATAACAATGTGCTTCCTTGCCTGTCATGGTCTGATGTCTCAGTGTAATGTGGGAGATACTCCAACCAGCCTCGCAGTGCCTGCAGCAATTGTGATGGGTTGTTGGCTGGTTGAGTACTCCAGAGAGGGACTGCTGTGTATAGGTACAGGATGGTTTAGTTTAGAGAAGAAATTTAAGAAGAAGTTTAGTTTAGTTTAGTTTATTATTTAATCTCTGATAGATGAGATTCAAATGTGTGTTGAAGTATGGAAGAGATTCTTGCAAGGTTGTACAGTCTCATTTAGACTTTGTTACTGACAATCCTTGACCATTTTTTGTTAAAAGGAGCTTTTTTTTTTTTTTTAATTACACTTCAGCTTGCCACCTGGTGATAGACTTTTTCTGTATGATATTAAATCTTCTCCTAAGTGCCAAAAAGCTTGTTGGTGCAAGGTCAGCTTGGGATCCAGTGATTTTGAAATTTATGAATCTCCCCTCACATATCTAAATACTACCTTCATGACCTTAACACCAAATGAAATATCACTTGAGCTATTTTTGGTAGGTTCTTACTTCAGTAATAAATTGTTCCCTGAGTCTCCAAGCAACACCTTTTCACCAGGACCATTAAATTCCTGTGATTTCTGAGTGATGAAGTTTCATCTAAAACTTCCCTTCTATTTAGAAGAAATAAAGAGGTTTAGTATTTCCAAGATTTTGATTTCTTTCACTGACTTTTGCCTCCTCTGTTTGTTTTGGTATGTAAAAGTTAAGAAGGCACAGCTGTGTCTTCATAGATGTTATTAAAGTGCATAACCTAGTTAATCTTGCCAAGATGCCAGCTGTCTGGTAACCTTTTCTTCAAGCTGGACATCAGGGCTCACTCCAGGATACCAGTTGCTGCAACTTCCACCCACTTCAAGGATAGATGAGAGTTAGAGTTAGTGCAGCAGCAATGTGGTGTAGACTCTGAAGAGCCAAGCAGTACAAGCAGTACACTTTGGGCTGAACTGCTGTATCAGAGGTTTGGTTTAGGAGAGCAGTACTTCAGCTGCTGCTTGTCCAAGACAGCTGAAATGGCTCTTCCATGTCTGTGATGGAGAGGATGGTGTTGGCCAGTCATGTGCAGTGGGAGTTACACTGACTCTCTTGCAACAGAGTATGAGAACTTTGTACACTATAATTCAGTAAGACACAGGGCATGTGATCATTTCTGCTGCTCAGAAATACCCAGCCTCACAAGCATCATGGGTTTATGCACTGCCTG
>WEIV01002611.1:2551-25894 GCA_013390005.1 Calyptomena viridis
AAGGAAGGGACAGGAAGCAAAGGAAAACATATAATGGCTGTAAACCTGGCATATTCTACTGAAGAAACTTACCTTTTACAGTAACCCAGGTAGAGAAATAAAAAAACCTGTTCATCTCCACAGAGATTACATATTTCCCATTCCATATAAACATTCAGATATAAACTCATTCTATAGATTACAAGCTACCATTTATTATCTACCAGTTTTACTTACTGTAGCCATACTTATTTGAGCACTGTATTATTGAATATGCTCTACAGTATCTCCCCATTGAAAGGGACTTGGACCTGANCATGCAGCTCATTATGTCTGTAGAGATAATGTCAACCCCTAAAATCTGGAATGCTGTGGGTGATTGTCAGCAGAAAACAAGCACAGTAATTCCTTGACTATAAATAAACAGGTACCAAATAAACTGGAAATACACAAAGTAAAACTTTTAATGTGCCCCATCCCTATTCTGCAATAGGTTTGTAATCAGTGGTGAGAAACCCTAATACTTCTAATGTAACATGAGTGAAATAGCCATTATGACTCTCTAAATATCATGACTAATGGATGTGCTGGTTTTCTGTTGATGCAGCCAACATTCCTGATGGTCCACAGGAAGTCTTTCTGTATATATTCTTTACTGTACAGTCACAGGAGCATGAACACTTACGTGGCCTTCTGGTTTTCAGTGTGAAAACACTGAAATTCCACATTGGTTCTCAGACTTCCATCAGTAGGTAGAAAAGCTAAAGAGAATAATCCATTATTTGAGTTCAATGAAGATGCCAGGAATTTATTTTACAGTTTAAAACAGAATAATAACCTAAAATAGCAAAATAACCTCCTCCACAAAAGGATTGGTCTCTAAAATGCAATTTAGAATAACGTAAGATTTGGGTCACTTGGGGTGAAATTTTAACTTCACTGAGAGACGAAAAAATTTTCCAAATGACTTCAAAGTGGTCAGGGATTTCATTCTTTATGTGTTTCAGATTTCTTTTTTCAGAGGAAGAAGAAGCTGTTGAAGTGTAAAAAAATATGATTCATTTAGTTAACTTGCAAATGCACCAGGATGCTGGAAGTATACCAATTCTTAACTTGTAAATGGGAAGAAAACCTTTGAAATGTCACTTGAAAGAGAATACCCAGGCTTTTTATTAAAGGGTCTTATTTGGCAACAACAAATTGTAGCATGACTTCCCATTCCTCATTCTTCTAAGTATTATTTATTGCTATTACTGCTATGTGTTCTATAATTGGATTCTGGCACACATCAGTGGAAAGAGAAAAATCTTTCCAATCTGATTCAAAGTAGGTTTTACTTTGCAAAATACACATGAAAAGAGTAAAAGATTATCACTTTGCTCCCCAGTAGTTATTCAAACCATTTGGACATTTTAGTCCAGGCAGACTATAAACCTACAATATCTGAAGTTGCTTTTACAAACTATATCTGTGTGATTCAGGGTTGGGGGAATTTTTTTCCTATTTGTTGGATAGGATAGCTTTCTACTCATGGATTTTGGCTGAGCAACTAGTGTGTTCCTTTTGAGAAGCACAGATTGAATGAAACTTGTCTCTCCTAAGAGTCATATACACTGCAGTCATAAATGAAATAAATGTGATATTTTAGAGTCTGAATTAACAGCTAAAAAACTAGGCATGAGTCTGTGGTTCTGCTTCAGCATCTATTCAGAAAGCATTCTGAAGGAATGAAATAAATACAAGCATAGAAAAACAGAGTAGTATAACATCATAACAAATACAAAACCCCAAAATTAAAGTTACAGCTTCTCCTCCCCCTTTTTAGAGGTTGTCTTCCAGAATTGAAGAACTTATTGATCACAGCATAAATGGCCAAGCTGAGAACTGTCAGCACTGTCATGTAGCAAAGCACACACTGATTGGACCTCGGGCTAATCAGAACAATGCTCACACAAGGCAATAAGAAGCAAAAAATATAAGAAAAAGTCAAACTGTTCAAAACAGGAAGCTGAAAGCACTTAAACTGAACATCAGCTTGTTTCATTGTCTCCCCATCTATAAAGCTTAATCTTTAACAACTGCCAGCACACAATGAACACTATCAGCTGCTTCTTGAAACAGAAACCCTCTGCAGTTTTGACACAAAAATAATCAAAAACATCCCTGAATTTTATAACACTCTTCAGAGTTTTAGCCACCGACTGATGGCTGTTTTACACAACATTACCTGCTCACACTGCCAGCTCTCCTACAAAAAAACCCAAACCAACCTGCCCAAGGTTCCCTTTATTTGTTTCAAACCAACTCAGCTGTGCTAGTTCAAAGCAGGTATTATTGCCATCAGGTGGGCTTGGCAGGAGGAGAACTAGAAACACATCGAGTATTTCTTCTCCTAACAGAGCTTTAGGGGAGGGGTCTGTTCAGCTTCTGGTTTCTGACAAGCACTGGATGAGTGGCACCATCTGAAATTTGGGTAACCACATTCAGAGGATGCTTGTTTGTGGCCTATTTTGCATGAGGAGAGAAGAGCTACTTTAGTTCAAAGTCATCAGAGAGCAGATTCTGTATACTAATTCCTCCTACTGACACCCCAAAAGAATACAATGGACTTGTAGAAATGTTGCCATTTCTGTGCAAAGATATTTTTTGGTGCCAGCCATTTTGAAAGCTTAGTACCAGCTTGTGTTTATTATGTGCTTGAAAACATTGGACTCAATCATTTTGAAATCAAAAAATCCTAAAATCCTTTCTTTCTTTCAAAAAACCCCACAGGACTGCCACAGAGAATTTCACATGCATCTACAGTGCTGTTATATCCAAAGAGTGCATTTTTTTAAAAAATATGGATAGTTGCATTTCCTCTGGATGTTTGTGAGTACACAGAGGAGAGAAATAAATATGTTTAATGAAAGATCTGGTTAAACTGACAATTCAGTCTTTTGAATGCATTCCAGGATAAACACAGTCCATAAATATTTCCCTGAGTATGGTTTATTATGTATGTATAAATAAAGAAAATGGCAAGAGACCCACAATCCTTCAGCTAAATGCAAGGCATATCATGATATATCTTGTGTTCCAAACAGAACAGAAGTTTTCATTAGAGTTTTGGATTTATCTCAGCTCTTCCTTATTCAAAGTTAATCCCCCAAACTAAGTTTTTGAAACTCTAGCAGAAACAATTAAGCTTAAAATCTTACCAATAAGTACAGTGCTCTAGAAATAGGTGACCTGAAAAAGATGCTGTAAATAAGTCACGAGGAATGTCTGTAATGAACACAGTAACATAACATTTTTCAGAAGTGCATGACCTCCAAAAACAACCAATAATACACTACAATGATACCTTTTGTAGCAGTACCTCAGCAAACAGGGTGGAGTGATACACACTTCAATGTAAAAATTTACATTTTACAATGTAAATTGTAAAATACAGTGTGCAGCCCATAGAGTACTGTAGGCCATGACAGGGTATGTAATCAAGTGAAGTAAGGAAAATATTATAAACATAAGTATGCAGAAGGAAATTAGGGAATTAGACAGCACAAGAGAGAGTTGCTTTCTTTAAAGAAAGATGGTGACTGATGGATTCATCCCTTGTCCAGCAAGGCAAATGGTGCTCACCTCAGCTAGGGTAAATACTAGGGCAAAATAATAGTTTATGTCACCCCCCTATTTACCTGTGTTTACAACTGTTCCAAGAATGCTTTCCCTGAAGGAGAGTTGTGACTTCTGTAAGAAACTGAAGTCCCCCACCAGGCCTGTGTTTTCACCTAAATGATGTGACAGTGGTTAAATAAGACACCAAAAACTGCTGCACTGTACCAGAAGAAATAATTAAAAAAATAGCTTAGTTAATATCATTTCCCATCCAAAGTCCTAAGTGAAAAGCAGACTGTCTCTGCAGGTATTGTTCACCTTCCTGAGCACACGAGATGCTCAGTCAAGTTTAGTGTTAGTTGACAGAGACATCAGGTGACAAGAGAGGGCAAGGTGTACTATAATGGGACAAACTTACACAAGGAGATATCCTGAACCTGAGTCTCACCACTTGGATATAAATTGCCAAACATATGTGTTCAAACTAGCATTTCTTAATATACCAAGTCATACCAGCCCTCCAGGGCAGAAGGAATTAAACTATCAGTTCCTACTTGCCACTAAGAAAACCCTTAAACTTTGCTTCATGTAGAGACACCTCATTGGGGGTGGGAACTTAAATCTACAAGCAGCATTATAATTAGTAATGATTAATTTAAAAAGATTTAAAAACACAAAATTGAGAATTGGAACCTTTGAGAAAATCACAGAGATGAAGCATGTGACTATCTGGAGGCAACAATTATTGTTACTATCTCTAGCAAGCACTTGGCCCAGACATGTCTATTAATACCAGACTTATTAGGTCTTGACATCTTCTAGGACATCTGTTTGTTTAATTTCCCTTTAGTCTCGCCAAATGCTAGCAGCAAAAATCCTACAAACTTTTTTCCCTACTTCTGCATAACTTGAAAGACTTTTTTGCATATATGAATTTGGACAATAAATGAGATCTGCTGTTCTGTATCTGATCTATATGTACAGGCATGTGCATTCAAAGAACTGCAAAGACAGGTAAATTTCTTTAATCTGAGGATGTTTATCTGGGAATAAAGCTGCAGTTAGTTAACATTCCTCAGAGGTAGGAGACTTTTCACAGATTTGTTTTTTAACCTGAACTAAAAAAGGTTACACAGACCAAAATATCTCAGGAGAAGTTTTTCACAACCAACTCCCTCCAGTATTTCAGTATATTGCAAAATTCCAAGAAAGCATTACAAAATTACAGAAAATAATATTGAGGCTTTTGGTATGGCTTTCCCCTTTTTCCAAAAGTCAGCACACACATCCTGGCCTAAATAAAGTTTAGTCTAAGGTATAAAGTACAGGTTCTAAACTAAGTGGAGGCAGTCTTTTAGTCCATCCTGCATTTTGTTGGACTATTACTGTATCCTACATCTAAATCCAAAAGGCATTTCTGTCCTATATTATTCACAATTCTTGCAAAACTTCTATTGTTCTTGGCCATCATTTCAAAAGTAACAGTACAGGTAAGAATTTAATGTCACCTATTGAAAAAGAGGAAAAAAAAAGGAGATGGCTACTTCTATAGTATAAATCAACTGCGGGCAGTTGCTGATGCTTTGATCCAGATATTTTGCTATGAATATATGCCAAATAGCAAAACTATTTTATTTGCAAGTATCCAGCTTTTCCTACTAATTTGATTTTCATATGGCTTTATAAATAATTTGTTTAAATTTTTAAAATAACTTTATCTTTGATTATAAACTTTATGTGAACAATAATTGCATACATATAGATCATACGTAATTATTTTTAAACAATGCCATCACTCCAGCTGTAGGGCCTATTCAGAGTGTCAGTGCAAAGTATTTTTATTTCAGTTTAAAGCTTGTTTGGATGCAGATTCCCTTAATATTTTAATTCTCAGGAACCTCATTTCCAGTAACAATGTTTCAGATTACAAATTATTTCAGAATCAAAATTTGATTTTCAACTTTTTTCCCACACTTATTGAAAATTTACCAGTCTATAGCCACTAGTAAATTAATACTCATAGAAAAGTCAGGAAGTACTAAAAAAATATTAAAATTAATCAAATTTCTTAACAAGCAGAAACAACTTTTGCAGAAAATTGCAGCATCTGTCCAGTTTCAGGTATATTTTGAGATGTGTGCACATGATGGCATGATTCCTTTCAAAGTACACCATTTATGATTGTTCCTTGGCAATACAAATAAATGTATTTCCATTTCCAACAAGAGATTTACACTCACTTATGCCAGCTGAGAATCTGATCCAATAGTGTTGTAAGAGCCCACAAAATATCTTTGACTTCAGAGGGTCTGAAATAAATAAAATATGACCACAATCTTGATATGCATGTTTTCAGCATCTGTTTCACAACAATATTCATGTTTTTAGTATATTCCTAACATACTATTCCAAATAACTAAAGAGGTTTCATCAGCCAAAAGAGAACATTATATTCCCACCATTTCAGATCTGCCCAAGTCAAGTTTTAGCATGATAACATTTACTTATGCCTTAGAAAATAGGAGGTTTACATTTATAAGTAAGTAGAAAGTGTTTTTCCAGATGTTCTTCCCTAGGAAACTACAATGCAAATTATAAACTTGCTAGTTCAAAGAGTACATAAACTTCTATTTGCACACATTTATTGGTTGTATTTTTTAGCCTACTTCCTGAATAGTTAAATTGAATAGCACTTTAAATCAATTAAGAATTAATGAAAATTTGGACTAGGATGAGTAGTAGTTAAAAATTCAAAACCAGAGCTTACTGTTTCTTGTTACCTAAAATACATGACTACTGACAATAGTTTGCTTTTGGCTGTATCATATGAATTGTCACAGAAAACTAATATCATTATGTACCTGACTGTGCCCAGGAATTGCATAGGTCTCAAATTTTATTTTTGTTAATCTATACAAACAGAATAGTCTTGTGTTACAGTTTGATATGAAGGACTTGTAGACTTGCTTCTGTATGTTCTTTATGACAAAAATCCAGTATTATAAACTGAATGTAACTGTAGTAGAATATCAAAAAGGAAAGATAAACTGGCAACAATACCTCTAGTTCCTTCTCCTTTCACATTCTGAACAATCTGTAAGTACTAACTGTGACAAGAGTAAAATAAAATTAAATAATACACATGTAGCATTATATGCTGGTATATTTTAACAGAGTTATTAATCTATCTTTCCATAATTTCCCTCTATTTAAGAGGACATAGATTAATTCACAGTGGCTTGACATATTGTAACAAGCTCAGTCTCAAGTTATTTTATAAGGCAAAGATTGCTGTAACCAGAGAAAGAAATCTTTCTGTCCAAAGACAGCAGAACTGAGTTGGATCTTTTGTCTAGGATACTTGGACTAAAACAAAATCATTCCCTCTTTTCTTTCCCTCTGTGAGGGAGCAGCAAGGGCTGGCCAGCAGCCAAGGGAGATGCCAAAGACATCAAGGCAGGGCCTGGCCAGTCAGAGGCTCGACATCCTCCCACTGTGCTTGTCTGTCTGTCTGTCTGTCCTCACCACACCGAACCCCAGCACTGGGACTGGGATTAAGGGTAAAACAGCACAATCCCACCACTTAGTGTTTAGTGTGTGAGGAAACAGGCACACTCCCAACTGCTGGAGAAACTCCAGGAGTCACCAGGACAAGGAGCAGGGAAAGGAACACTCTTGGTGTCCAATGCCTACCAGGCTTATGGGGCAGATACGAGTTCTCACTAGAAAGAATAGAGCAAGAGAGATAAGGCTGGGTGTGAGGAAGCTGGGTTGGAAGAGGAATGAAAGGAGTCAAGGTTAATTGGCTCCTAATCCTCTGAATCCTCAAAACAAGTTCAGATTCCTTGAAAATTATGAAACTGAGTATTGCTGAAGTGTATTAACACAGCCAAGTACCAGTAAAAGTACTTATTGCACATGCTGTCTAACTTCAAGAGACATAGAACAATTCCCAATGATAAAATGGGTCCCAGGGCATCTTCATTGTACAGGAGAATTTTGTGATATTGAATTCTGTTGAATCAATCGACAATATTTTTATGGAAATCGCCCAAAATATAGTTCTGGATTATCTCTTTGATTAAAATGTAGAATTTCAAAATAGGTCCTTAATATGAATATGTTATCATTCATTGTGGATCTGTACGTGACTGTTCAGAAGTTCCTGAATTATGGTAGTTTTATATCAGTCATGCAGAAAATGCTGGACTTGGTCTAATAAAAAAAGTTTAGTATGACATTGTCCTGGATTTTTTTAATGAGATTACTCATATTTCTTTGCTGAATGAAGTAAGAAACAAAAACAAACAACAAAAAAATAAAAACAAGAAAGAAAAACGACAACAAACCACAAAACGTATTTAGGTACCAACTACAATGAACTAACTTGAGGCCTCAGCATAAGGACTTTAATTTTTCTCTTGGTATATTAACATTCATGCTTGTTTTTTCTCATTTATGTAAAAAAAAGGTGAAAGTCATTGCAATGGAAACCCGTGTCACAGCAAGGCCACAACAACACAGGACAGCACATCATACCAATCCTATAGCCATGAACACAATCATATCATAGAATCACACAATATATCATTCTTTGGTGGTTGGGAGACTTTTTATCACCAAAACCTAAAGAGCTCTCTGCTGCTTCCACATTCTAAAATATCTAGATTTTTCTATTCACACTGTCTTAATTCTCTATTAGTTACCTAAATGTGTGGTTTGGTTTCCAATAAAGAAAGTTTTTCTAGATAGCAGAAAGGCATGGTGAAACTTTTTTCAGAAACCCTGATCATTAAGTCTTTATCTTACAATTGTGTTACAGAGAATTCCTTACTTCTATAAAAACATGCAGCAGTTTGCAGATCTATAAATTAATGATAAGCCTGTAAATAAGCCTACACATATCACTTACAGTGAGATAATATAAGAAGAGGATATGTTAACCATTTAATATTGAATAATATAAGAACAGGACTTTACTGTATCAAAGTAAATGGACAAGCAGCTCACTTCACCATAGCTTTAGTTAGAATTAAAAGAAATTAGATAACTTAGAAACATTGGAAAGAAGTGAGATGAGTCAGGGTTTTCCACAAAAACCAGCTTTACTGCAGAGTAGCCAATCAAAACAATTTTAACCTTATTTAGATTAAGATAAAATGGCATTCTAATATCTCGCTATCTTATCCAGATAATTTTACAAGTGTTTAAGATAATAAAAGACACATCTGGCAGCAGAAGAGCATTCTTTTATCACAGAACGTGTGTTCTGCACAGGCTCCCATCTGCAAATGCAGATTCCAACTTACTTTTGTAAGTTATGGAAGATTTTCTAATATAATATATTCTCTTCTTCTTAGTGTTCTTTAAATAAATTTTTAATTTATCTTTGTATCTGTTTTTCCTTCCTCCACTTTTTTCTTTAGTATGCTTCTAAGCACTCAATGCATAATTTCACTCACTGCATGGTTATGTAACAGGCATCTTCTGTTACCTATTGGTATTTTATTGTTCTTAAAATATATATTTTACTGCATATTTATAGTTTTATGTAAAAATATTTTTATCTGTCACAATTAAAGACTGGTCTTTTTAGAGCAGGTTCCTTGAATTCCCTTAGCTCACAGGTAATTTCAGGTTGTCTGAAACAATAGGGATGAAGAATGAGAACAGCAGAAGATGTCCAAATGCTCCCTACAGTCAGTAGTTTTGCTGCCTTGGCCTCAAAAGAGAAGAAGAAAATAATTTCTTTATAGAGCTAGCATAAAAAAACCCCAAACATTTGCTAAATATTTCAATAAACATCACACATTATCTTTTTGGACAATATCCAACTTGCCACAGAATATTAACTTACGAGTACTCTTTTTTTTGTTGTTTTTTGTAGTTCACGCTCAATTCAATGTCATATCAGTTTCCAGTATAAACAACATAACCTGAAGAATTTTGAGCACCAGAATTCTAGAGATGAAGTTAAAATACTCTTGACATAATGCAAGTTTCATCTGAATCGCAGAATTCCAGACTTTTGATATTGTAAGTGACCCTTAGAAATCATAAGTCCACCCCTCCTGCTCAGAGCTCAGCCATCCAAAGCTGGTTACTGAGGATTGTGTCCAGTTGGGTTTTTAATATCTTCAAGGCTGGAGATTCTCCAACCTCTCTGGGCAGCCTGTTTCACTCTTTGATCATCCTCATAGTGAAAATGGTTTTTCCTATGTTTAAATTTCATTTCTTGTATTTCAGTTGGTGTCCTTTGCCTCCTCTCCTGTCACTGAGCACCACAGAGAAGAGTCTGGTTCTCTCTTCTCTCCTGCCTCCCACACACTGACAAGATCCAGCCTATGCCTTCTCTTCTCAAGGCTGAACAGCCCCAGCTCTCTGAGTCTTTCCTCGTATTACAGCTGCTCAAATCCCTTAATTAGCTTTGTGGCCCTGTCCTTGACTCTCTCCATGTCTGTAAGTCCACATCTGTCTGGACACAGCACTCCAGATGTGTCCCACCAGTGCTCAGCAGAGGTGTAGGTTCACCTCTCTTGACTTGCTGGCAACACTCTGCCCAATGCAGCTGCAGATCACACGGAGCTCTTTTGCTGCAAGGGCACATCAGTGGTTCCTGGACAACTCATTGTCCACCGAGAAATCCAGGTCCTTTTCTCCCAACTTTTTTCCATGAGTAGCCTTGCAATGACATTGGCCAAATCCCTCACCGCTCATGGGTGCATTCCCATCAGGTTCTAAGGACAGGAGCTTGAAAATTAGGGTTTCCACCTATGGAAATGGAGATCAACAACAATTTGGGGTGCAATAGCTCCTGCAGTTGTTCCTGTGTTAAATATTTGGCACTGTGGTCAATTTTGTCCTTTAAACTTCAATCTTTTTTTCCCTCGTGATTCTGTCACAGCTTCAAGTTTCAAAATACCATAGTCCAAGGGCAGGAATATTTCAGTGGTTTTAATACAACTAATACCATTTCCAATTATTAGAATAAACTAACATAAAAGTATTCTCACTATAATGCTCTTTGAATTATAAATTCAAACTGTAAATTGCCAAAAATTTCTAGTAACATGAAAGAAACAGGAAAGAGACCAAAAAAAGAGAGAAAAGAGAGATAGAGGGAGGAAAGGAGTGGGGAAGGAGGGAGGAGCAAGATAAGCTTGACAGAAAAAAGATTTATTTGTGCTAAGCATATAAAGAGAGTTATAGATATGCCATCAGTAGAGATACAATTTAAATAAAACAGCTACTGGCAAACAGAAATGTTATGTAACAGAAGCAAATAACTGGTTTAATGATCACTGGAAATAATAAGCCCTGAGTTATCAATGAATTTACATTCTCTGGTAGGTACTGTTTAACTGAATTATTCTAAAGCAGCTGCACAGGTGCATCTCTTGTCAAACAACAGATAATCTACACAAGACAGAAATACTGTCCATGGTTTGGATGATTTTTCTTTTTCACAGAATCACAAAATATGCCGAGTTGGAAGGGACCCCTAAGGATCACTGAGTCCAGCTCCTAGCCCTGCACAGGACCATCCCCAAAAGTCACATTGTGTGCCTCTTGTTCAACGAGGTGCAACTTCCAACTGAACCAGGGGTAGTAAAAGTTCAGAAACCTGCTCAAGTGTTTTTCAAACTAGCATGTTATTATGAGAAGTTTCGGATTTACTGAGTTCTTGTCCACCAGATGTAGATATTGAATTCAAAGTGAAAGAGTTAATCACAGAATATATCAAGTTGGAAGGGACCCACAAGGATCACAGAGTCCAACTCCTGGCTCAGCAAAGGACCATCCCCAAGAGTCACACCATGTGCCTGAGAGTGTTGTCCAAATGTTTCTTGAACTCTGTCAGGCTTGGTACTGTGACCACTTCCCTGCAGAGCCTGTTCCAGCGCCCAACCAGCCTCTGGGGGAAGAATATCTTTCCAATATCCAACCTAAACCTTCCCTGACANTCTCGTTCCCAGTTTGTACATACATCAGTTATCCAGTACTGTAATCAAAGTGTCCTGGTTCCTTTTTCCAAATTACCCGAGTGGCTCCTAACATCATATTTTGTATTGTTTCTATTGCTCTTTGTATTATTTCTGATAAAAACTATATTGAAATCTCATGGAAGAATGCAGAATAATAAGATATTTACAACCTTTGCCACGAATAACTTCTGATTTTCTGAAAATGCTACAGATTATAAGCACACCAACTGACTGCTTGTGAAAATGCCAATTATGGACAATGTCTGGTTTTGATTTGGGTCATTTGAATCTCAGGAATGCTACATAGGACTCCATCAGATGATGAACATATGTTCCTATTTCATACCAAATCTGGGGAGGTAAGTGGCTCAAATAGATCATACATTCATTAAACATCCATTTCAATAAAATAAAATTAGCCCCTCCCAACATACCTGACCCTCTGTTAGTGTATCTGAGGTAGCTGTATAAAAGACATTGCAGCTTTGGTTTAAACTGGCTAAGTAACACTCACAATAAAGTATTTATTTCTAATATTTGGAGGCTACAGGAAAATTAATAGCTTTACACAATGGTGATAGTCTTCTTGATTCCAGCTGCAAAATCCAGGTATCCTTAAAACCGAAGTCTAATGGGTTATATCGTAATGAGATAATTATGTTGCCCTTACTCTGAATCTCTGAAGTTATGCAAGACAAGCTAAGTAGCTTGTTGAAGACACAAAAGAGAAGAGGTCAGAGGATACACTTTCACTGTGCTCAAACTGATAGACAGAGTCCCCAGTCAAGAACTCTTCCACAAAAGAATGCACCCCCAGGACACCAGTCCTACAGTGATGGTCACAGTGTCTCTAACAGCTGAAAACATCTTGGTGTAAAGAACTATATTTTATCACTTTCCTTAGTAGCTGAGGTCAGCTGCATTTGTAACCACAGTTTTTCATAATTCATGCATGAAAACTTCCTTTTCCATGTTACTTTCCTGGACACACTAAAAAAACCCTAGCAGGAACAATTAAATATAATTTTTTGATTTTAACTTGGCTTAAGACAAGTGTACAGCTCAGCTCTAGGCATCTAAAAGACTAATGGCAGAACTAAGGTCCAATTAAAAAATAAGCAACAGGTAATAATAACAAAAAACACAGAACTGAGCAATTCAGTAAATTCTAATAATTAATACTACTTATGTGGGTTGATAATAATAGAAACATTCACAATTGTAATAAATGTTCTCTTGAAAAGATCTTTAACAGCATTAATAAATTTGTTTCTTTCAATTTATTCCATTTAATAGTAAAAATAGCTATGTATGGACTTATGAATAGGAAGAACAAAAGTGTGTTCAAATAAGATCAGAAATATAAATTTTCTTTCCCCTTTTTTTTTTTTTTTTACAACTCTAGTTGTTTAGACATAAAGGTCAAATGGTTCCAGGAAAGGAATTGAGTCTTAACAATGTTTAGAGAACACACAAGAGATTTAAGAATTGCATTCAATAAAGCACTCCATAAAGTCCACATGGTCTTCAACTACACCCTTTCCAGCTCCTCAATAGTTTTTCCAGCAGGTTACCATAGAGATGATTCTTGACAAAGAAAATCATTAATACTACACAACTATGACCAAACTCTAATGGATTTAAAATTACTTTTTCTAGTATACTACATAAGCATACTTTTAACTGTGCAAAACCAATAAAGTCCAAAACAATTTCGTACATAATTTAGTGTCAGATATTTTAGTTCTGCAGGCCACTAGCATCACATTCTCTATTGTTCTTTTCAGTTTGCTTTTAGTGTTTCAGCAGTACGTATTTTTATATCTTATTTAGGAAGACTGCCTTTTTGTGTTCAAAAGAAGCCCATAGATGTTTAGAAAATAATCTCTGTGGTACAGCTAGATGGGAACTCACCAGGAAATGAGAAACCTGAAATGATTCAACAAAGGGCTCAAAATTTCTTAAACTTGTTATCATGAAAGGATTTTGAAACTCTTTCCACTACAAGCTGCTCCCTCTGACACACTGGCATTTTTTTAATCACGAGAAAATATAATTAACTATAAGAGAACTTTTTTCTGCACTAGTTTTTTCACACCATTACTTTGACAGGAGAACAGTAATAGGAAACATAGGAATGATGGGAAATGCCACAATCTTATTATCGCTGTAAATGCAACTAAGAGGTATTAGCAAGGTGTGTCCCAGATGGATCAAAGAAATTTTCACTCGGGAACAGTCTCTGTTTACGGATCCAGCATTTTTGAAACTCTCACACATAGAGTTTTACTGATTTTCTCAGAAAGAGATTCTGATCCTGGCCAAACCCGGGGGAAATGCAAAGCAAAAATTATATATTTCATCATCAGATTTTTACCCCCCGTTTTGCTCATGGTTCCTCTGCCTCCTGGTGGGACCGGACACAGAACCTTTCCAGGAATCACAGAACCTTTCCGGGAATCCTGTGCGCTGTTAGCAGGCACCTACAGCAGTGGCTTCCCAAGGCTGTGGCTTAGATGAGTCCAGCGAAGTTCAGCTCAGTTTCAGCGAGGAAACAGTTAAAAGAGCTCAGTGTTCCCCCGTGCCCGGGAGGCAGCCTTTGTGTTTAACATTGGCAGGGGCTCACTTCGGGCTGGAGGTTTGTTTTAATTGGGGGAGGGGGCAGAAAAGAGGGGACGCTCCGACTTCTTCAGTCTGTCTCTTTCTTCCACTGATTTGGCGGAGGTGGAGATTTTCGGTTCCACCCAGTCAGACGCAGGCAGGAGGATCCGGTAAGACTATCCCAGGAAAAGGCACTCGGAGGAAATTCTCGGCGGCGGCAGCGGCGGCGGCAGCCCCAGCATGAGGGTGAGCCCTGCGGGGAGGCGCGGCGGGGGGAAGAGCGCGGGATGCTGCGGGAGCCCGAACCGCCCCACGGAGGGATCCGGTGCCGGCGGTGCATCTCTGTGTGCGTGTGTGAGAGTGTCTGTGTGCGTGTGAGAGAGAGAGAACAAGAGACAGGCACAAGGCAGCTTGGGGGAACTCTTAAATAAAGTTTAACAATACCTAGATCTTGCCTGAGGATCTCTCTATAGGCGGCAGGGGAGGTAGGAGTGATGTGCCAAGTGCATGTTGGAATTGATCCCTCGATAGCGGCCCAAGGAGCGTGTTTCCCTTGGCGTTCCCGAAGGAGCAGCGGGCAGCCTCTCCCGGAGGGGAGAGAGGAGCGCTCGCTGGCTGTGCCGGGCGGGGAACAGCCCAGAGAAATCCCCCTTGCCCCTTCAGTGCCTTCCTGCCCCGCTGAACATCATTCGCTCCTGCTCTCATCTCAGCTGCCTTCAGGCTGATCAGGCACTGTTGGCGTTTTAGCTCGTCGTTAATACTGGGAACAATTACATTTCCACTAGTACGCTCTCTTCTCGTGAACCTCGGCATGGGAATTTTTCTGGCTTGATACCCCAGGCAAGTCAGGAATTTTGTTCTCTGCATCCGCGGCTGCTTCTGCAGCGCTGTAGGAGCACAGGCACAGCACATGCATGTGGCCCCCAGATTAACACAGAAACCTCACATGTTCCAGGAACTCAGGCTGCATGTGAAGGGCAATACCAGATTATTACTTGACTGCAAAAAGTTATCACGGATCCTGGGATGTTACTCAAATGAGGCAGTTTGCATGTCACAGTCTGTAACACGATAAATACTTTGAAAATATGCACAGAGGAATGAAGGACTGTCAGGAATCTGTAAAAACATATCCTTAGAAGTTAGTATATTAAAAACTTTCTAGTTTCGCTTCTTATGGAAAAGTTTCTTCTGGGAGAGAGAAGAGATGGCAGTTGGCAATTCTGTTCTTAGCTTTGCATGCTGGCTGCATGACTGCCCTGCTACCACCATGTTCATATGATACATACATCACATTTTCACAAGAAAAGGCCATGAAATAAGGAGGATACTAATATGGCTAATAAAACATAGGGCTGTGGGTTCTGTTCATGTCTGTATCACATTTATTTGGCAGAGTCATTTAATAGGGATACAGTCTTGCCATTTGTAAATGGAGGAACCGTAGTAGTAGTAGTAAATAATGCAAGTATTACTTCTTTCCTGAAAAGATTTACAGTGTAATATCTCTGTTGTTCTTGATATGATTTAGAAACCTATGCAAACTGCTGCTGACTGCCCTGGGACACCAGCATAACCAACTTTTAATAAAGAAAGATTTACTATTAAGTACATTAAACTTTAAAATCAAGTCCTTAGGAACTCACAGTTGCTCAGATGCTCATCTCAAATACACCAATGTAAGAACTGTAAACGTGGATCCCTGGTCTGTGAGGGGTAGCACTCTACATGCAAGGCAGGAATACTCCCTTCAACACGGCATTTGCTGCTGTATGTAGGTACTTACACACTTCCACAGACCACACACAACAGAAGCCTTAATTGCAGTAAATATTTATACTGTGCCTGCTCCAGAAGTACTATCAGTGAATTGTCTCCCTCTTGCTCTAGTACATTTCTTGCTATAAACTCTGACTTAACAGCCCCATAGGGAATGAAAGTAGGATTAATTTATTTAAAAGGATCCTCCCAGATACTTCACGCAAGTCCCTAGAAATCAGAAAGTTATAAATACTTTATTTTGTATTCTTCTTTTGGCAACACTGCAGCACTTTGTCTTGTTTTGCAGATATAAACCATATAAAAAAAATCTTTATCTTAAATTAAACGGAGGCTTCAAGGAAATTAACTGGAGGTGTAGTATCTATACCCCTGTGGCAGGGGTTACACACAGGCAGCCCCTCTTACTGGGACAGACTGCTATGATGCTTCTTTTCCTAACTGGAAATGTCAAGACTTGTTGCTTAGAATATTAAACCCAGTATTTTTTATCTTTAAAAGAGCCTACATTTTTATAATTAGCTTTGCTGTGGCTAAGCACCGCACATGAGTTGCAATGATATTCAGGAACCAAATGACACAAAGTGTGAAGGGCTTTTCCTGGCCAGAGGTCTACCCTGAGACTATAAAAGTCTTCCTCCTAATATCTAGGGACTTTGTATCTGGTCCAAAATTTGATTTGAAATACATATATTTTCAGTCTTCATTTGAAATTCAGGTAACAAGTCAGAGAAAAATAATAAAAACACTAGTTGTTGCAATGTATAAAAAATACTTAGAAAATTAACAGATTTACTACCTTTGATTATTGATGCAGTGCTGTTATCTTGCTTTTTCAAAGATAAAAGAATATCTTCTTATTCTAGCTAAAATATCATTCAACAGTCTCCAAGGCAGGTAAACTTTTCTTGCAAGACTGTATTTTGAAACTGAATTTCATCTACATACAAATTCTGCCTCAAGCTACCAGGGTTTTGTGGGATCTTATTTGTATAAGCTATTGATTACTGAAGGAATTTTTTGTGTTTGCCTTTTGCCAGACAGTTAACGGGGGCAATCTAGATTTCAGAGTAGCAGTGTGAGTATAAACAGGTGTTTATACATATGTGCTGCAGAGAGTTAGAAACAGAGTGTGTTAGTCTACCTGTTGTATTGATTCTGTGTTTCTTTTTTCTTTTTTTTTTGCTTACTGTTTCTCTCTGCAGGTGAAGAAGTGAATATCTCACTGCAATAAAGAAAAACAAACCCCTGTCTCACTGAATTTGCTCTTTGGGGACTTGAGGATGGAAGCCTTGTGTTTAAGAGTTTCCTTGCTGCTGCTGGCTCCAGGATTTGTCCTCTGTGACAGCTCTGACAGATACGATGCCAATCGGAGTGACTTGGGAACCCACCTTTCCACTTTCTCAGGGATTGAATCCAACTTACTCCTCACCACCGTACAGCCCCCGGTGTCCAACCAAACTGTCAAGTGCTCCCAGCAGACTAAGATTGCTGAAACCTTTAAATACATTAACACGGTGGTATCTTGTGCTATTTTCATCGTTGGAATGGTTGGGAATGCAACTCTGCTGAGGATCATTTACCAGAACAAGTGTATGAGGAATGGCCCCAATGCACTGATAGCCAGTCTGGCACTAGGAGACCTTATCTATATTGTCATTGATATCCCTATCATTGTGTACAAGGTAGGATACCACACCATTCTAATTGCAGCTTCCTTACAAGTACACTGTCTGTTCTCTGTGGTTACTTCTCTGTCTAATTAATGCTCTTCTGTCAGTGAATAGTGCACTTGAGAAAAAATACAGCTCCTTTTTGTTCTCCACCAAAAACCTTGCTCTCAGGGCTCATCTCCATCAAGAAAAAGTGCATCTCCCGTTAAAGATGATGTAGCTCTTAGCTCTTAACCAAAGTGTGGCCTTGGGCATTTCACAGGAGCTCTTCATTTATTAGAGCTACTAAGAGCTAGCAAAAGAATTTATGAGGGAAGACTTTTTATAAACTGTTCTCTGCCTTGATGGAGTAGTGGCTATTTTTGGAATATTCTATCCTTACTTCATATTTTTACAGAAAATACTCCCTGTGATATGCAGGCTTCACATTATGGCTTTGTGGAGAGAGATTATGTCAGTTAAGTTGAGCCTTAAGGTTTTCATTTAATATTCATTAATAGCAGCTTCTCAAAATTATTCCACAGTTAGTAAAATCAATTATATCACAGACCATTTTTGCAATATTAAATTACATCTGGGTTTGTCAAAGTATAAGAAGGCTCCTCAGCCATCCTTTTATCTGGTATAAATTTATCCTGTCCCAGTTTTTTGATTTTCCATTTTAATTAAACAAAGCCATAAAGCAGTGCTTTTTCTGATGCAGTATATATTTACTAATATAACTCAAGCCAGGACATGCTTGAATGAATAGAACTAAATCCTTTTTTAATATATGTCCCTAATATTAACTTACCTTAGAAAATCATCAAAGAATTCTGGAAGCCTCTATCTGTCTCTTTGTGGATTGTACACAGGTGCATAGCTGATGTATTAGTGTGGTTCTTCTTTTTTCCTCAGCAAAAACAATGTGCTTCTGTTAGTAAATAAAACACTAAGTGTTACAATTTTACAAAATGTTCTTCACAATTTTGGCCCTTAAAGATTCTAAAGACTTAACTTTTATTTACCTGGGCTTTAAACGAGACATTTTAATGCATAATTTTATAATAACTAGTGTCTTGTGGTTTCAAATTGGATTTTAAAATTTAAGAAACAGTGATATGAAAAGATGCATTTTGCATATGTATAACTATTGACATAATAACTGCATTATAACACAGGTATTCATAGAACAGGATCATAAATTTTTAATTAACTAATGGATTAAAAACATCTATATGTGCCTATATTACATTTGCACAGAGGCATATCATCTATGCTAAAATGCAGCACCTGGTTCTGACCTTCCAATAGTATAAATTAGAAATAAGTCTTTTAATTTTATCTGGTTTTAATATCATATGAATTTGAAACTAGGATAATGACTGTAAATAATAATTTATTCAATTCTAGTTTACACATTTCAATATTCCACCTGGGAAGTCAAATTATCATAAGTTGTTGATAAGACAGCAGGTATCTGTAGAGTATTTTGGTTTAACAAGTTGATTGGAAAGATGAGCATCTCCCTGAGCTTCCCCCACCTTCCATAGGAGTGTGAATGTGAAATGGGATTGAAATGATTCTTACCTGCCCTCATTGCCTGTGCAAGGCCAGGCTGGATGGGGCTCTGAGCAACCTGGTTGGGTGGAAGGTGTCCCTGGGACTGGATGGTCTGTAAGGTCCCTTCCAACCCAACCCATTCCTAGGATTCTGTGACTCTATGACTGCACCTTCCATGATGCACTGCACTTTTCCTCCCTGTTAAATTATCCTTATGTGCTTATGGATAATTGCTAAGACAATATTCCTACTTCTCGTGGTATATCTGACAGTGAATTTTAAGGAAAAATGGCCTGATTCTTTTCAGAGCAGAGTTTGAGAAAGAACAAGTATTTTTTTTCTAACCTTTCAAGAGCTCTGCTGCTTTTTCACATAGAGGAATGGAAATCTGGAATTAATTTTGCCATTCAGAATTGCCTTTTGATGATCTTCTGAAAATGCTTTAGAAGTTTAATTAAAAGTAAGAAACAATATTTTTTATATTCCCTTAATTATCTTGCAATACATTTTTTCTATTAATTTTCTGGCACTTCTCTGGATTCCCATAGGTTCAATTGTCTTGCTGTATCTTATATGATGAGCTGAACTGTGGTCCTGAATAGCTCAGTACAAATGAAATCTCCTTAGCTTATATGAGATTTATTTCTGTGCTGCAGAGTAGTTGATAAATAAAAGCTTTGAATGAAACTGCAGCCCCTTGACATCAATGTCTGTCAATTTGCACATGTACGAAGGCAGAATTAAAATCACATTTAAAGCATAATTCTGGCTTTTAGCAATTTTTTAGTGCTTGAACCTTCTAAACAAATTATTTAAAAATTACCATATGGAAACACCTTGTTGTCTAAGGTTAGCTCTATGTATTCTATGTAATTATAAATGATTATCAGAAAATAGGTATAAGCACTTTCCTGAAACATAAAGTAGCCTTAAGTATTTTGAAACCATGTTCAAAACAGAAGTAGATAATGTTACTGATACTCAAGTCCATTTTACAAATCCTTAGAAACAAACAGCTATAAGATTATAGCAATTGACAATGTTTGGTCCCAGGAGAATTGAGTCCATCATTCTACTATGCATTTACATAATTAACAAAGATGTGATGCGGGGGAAAAAAGTAATTATGTAATTTATGTCAACTAAAGATGTGGTCACAGGTGTTTGACATTTTTATCCTTTCTTCACAGTACAGTAGAGTAAAAAATTCCCCCCCTTACTTTCTCCAATTACTGTAATTATACCATGGATTCCCCTCAGCAATTTGTTAAATGGATTGAGATGTGACTAATATTCACCAGCCTGGTTTGAAGATATTCTAGATGTATTAAAGCCCCATTACACTTAATTACCACTAGTATATCCACTTGTAATATCAAATCAATATTAAACATTTTAATAAATTGAGCTTTTCAGAAAGGGTGCCAGTTATAAATCCAGCCTTAATAGACCAAACTAAGACAATTTAATTTTGAGTCACATTTTTATAGCATCTGGATCCAAACAGTTTCTTCTTTACCCAAAACATACTCATGTCAGACATTCAAGATGCCAAAGCCTATAGCTCCAAGTCAGTAAGAATGATTTTTTCCCAGGGAAAAGAAGATCAGAAAATACAATTTTTATATTTCATGCTGCTGAATAAAAGGGTTAAGGCACTGAAGAAGAGACAAGTTGCTTTTCTAGTATCAGGTGACATTAACACAAAACCAAAAGCTGCTACAATCACCTTCCTTCCCCATCACTCCATGTGTATTTGTAGCAAATAATCTACAAATAAAAAAATTGTGTTCAGACACAATGCATGAAAATTAACTCCTTAAACCATGAATTTATAAAGAAAAGGAAGTAAATTAGTCAGCTTTTAACCTGTTTCTTTAAAGGTCAATAACAAACATTTGCCTAATTGTTTTACTGGTATGAAGTGGAAGACATCTACCCAGAGGAAAAAGCAAGTGTTCACTGCTCAAGCAGCTCAAGAAGATAACGTTTTCTTTAATAGACTAGGTTGGGTTTTTTTTGGTTAGTAAATTGGTGTTCATACCTAACTTAGCTGCAACAGCATCTAAATCTGGGTAGGCCACCTAGAGCATTATAAATCTAAATATAGGAGGTAGCTGACAGTAAGCAAGTATCTTCAGCCATTTTGTCTTCAGTAAAGGAAGACTTATCTAAGGCATTTCTAGTCATGGACATTTTTCAACATGAGAGCACATCCATATTTTTAGAGCAATCCCTTCTAAATCACAAATTATTTGGCATACCAACAGAATTGATACTATACTTACATAGGGATGGATAATTAAACACATTGGCATTAATCTTGTAGCTAATAGAGCAAGTGGCATCTGTAGTAGTTTTGTGCCAAAGGAATATAAAGCCAAGCTCCAGCACACATGAAGCTGAGTGCACTTAGAAAAGAACCTCTCCTTTAAAAACAGAATTTGTCACATGTGCAGTGTGTATTTCTCAATGAACACCAGTAGGGAATTCCAGCTTTCAATGGATTCTTATCAGTGATCCAAGGGACAAGGCATCAGTTGTTCCAGTGTGATGCAGAAATCCATATAACCTTATTCCATATAAATTTTGGGAGTGCATGTCTCCATGTAGTGATCACACATAAAAGAAATCTAGAGGTAGCACAGGAATTGATCCCTAAATCCTGCAAGCAGAAAATGGAGCACGGAACAGAAGTCCATGGGGAATCTGTTCTCTCCATTTACAGACCACAGCTTCCTAGCAGAAAGTGTTTCATGTGCACACCAAGGTAGGAGTTGAGGGAGAAATTTTATATTCTAGGTCTTTGTTCAAGATAAACTCTGCTTTTAACTAATGGTTGTACCTTGGGGGGTGGGATATACATTCCTAACAATGCACAGGCATTTCACATCTCATGCCTGCCTTCCTGTTCTGTGCATTTGTAACACTGTACAATTCCTAGAGACTCTAGGTTTAAGAGAATATTTTAGTATGTTTGCTCTCTTTATTTTTCAATCAGCTGAACTCTACAGATAACAAGGAATTGTTTTGATTGTGCATAGCCAGGGTTTACCAGCTCCGCAGTAACTTCTTAGCCATCCTGTCACTCTCTTTAGCAACACACAAAAGACAACACAGCTGGAAGAATAACAAAAGCAGTATAATGCCCAGGGATTGAAAAAAATTCCTTTCAACAAATCACCATGCACATAAGCACACCTTGCAGCTCGTTTCCATGAAGAAGAGCAGCACAGCTTGAGAAACAGTTTACCTAAAAGGGTGGGAAGGTAGCCAACACCACGAAACAAGAAACTAATCCTACTTTGTAAACAGCAAAAATACCACAGGGGAGATGTCTAGAGTCCTTAGGAATGCTTTACCTCTAAGTAGGTTTTTCTAATAAATGTAAACATTTGAACAAGAATGTAAAACTTAGGGTTTATTTTTTTACCCGTTATTTGAGGCAAAATGTTGCAACTGGCATTTGTTGAAGGGCATTTGTCTCTTATTTTTCAGGATCTCTCGAAGTAAGATCTATTTTCTCTAGTGTAAAAACTATACATTCCTTTCCATAGCTGCCTAAGAGGGAGAAAAAGACTGGAGGCATTCAGTGAACTGCATGAGACCCTCTGCTACCTTTACTCAGCAGGGCTAAGATAAGCAAAATAGCAGAAAAAGCTGTGGTAGGGCAATTCAGAGTAAAAAAAAAATAGTCTTTGATGGTTCTCATGCATCCCCACATCACCTTTCTTCCTTCCAGAAAAAAAACCCAAACCAGTCAGTCTTTATCCACCCAAAGTGGAAAAAAGACAGTTCCTGGTTGTAGCAAAATCAGGAATTTATTTCCTGCAAAGAAGAGTTGAAGAGGTGCAGTATGCTTTCTCTACCGTGGCAGGATTGTTAAACTAAGTATAAGGCAATAGCATCTCACCATGGTATACTTATTACTGGTTTTAGGGCCTGCATTATAAAAGCTAACCTTGTTCTTTTTTTTCCCACTTCTCTTGTTTTCCTCTAGACACTGTCCTTCTAAAATTGGAGGGTTTTCACTTGAGCAGGGAAGGAACATTTAGAGATGGGATGTGTTCTCTCTCCACCCTCACAGTTTTCCCTCCTTCCAGCAAAGTGGAGGAGCACAGCTGAGTTATGTGGGACGAGCAACAGTCTGTGGCTCCCAAGCAAGAAATGAATGAAGGGTGTCG
>WEIV01002611.1:38269-61055 GCA_013390005.1 Calyptomena viridis
TGAAAGTTATGTTACCTGCATGCTCAAGCCTACAAATAATTTTATGTTGGTAAGTAACATCCTTTCTTCTCTTTTTGGAAGCCACAGTAGGTAGGTTGAACAATTAAACATTGGATTATAACAGGGTTTTTCCATGCATTAAAGTGCTAAATGTATTCTAACGTGTACTGGTGCAAAGATATTACATTTACAGTGACCTGTCTCTCAGTGAGAAAGACTAAATGGGATCTTACAACATTTTCATTTCTTCACTACTGAGGATTATTAATACAAACATTTGCAATTCAGGCTTGCTTAAAGTTCAGTCAAGAGATGTATCAGGGTAGACAGAGCCTTGGAAGGTTTTGAGTTTCCAGGTACAAGACCTTGGAGCTTGTAACTGTCAAAACACATGTTTTACCATGATTAGTCATCATTTTACATGCAGTAGTCAGCTCTTCTGGCACATAAAGGGTGGGGCCACACTACATGAATAGCAAAGTCCAATAAAATGTAATCCTTTAATTTACAAGAAATCATGACTACAAAGCTGACAGAACCACACCAGTCCTGAGACACACCAGGCTGCTTTGGGATGTTTCATAGCCCTCATCTTCCACATTCCTGAAGCTGAACAGGTGCCAACACCCACATCAGCTTGTCCAAAGCAAGTCAGGTGAGAAGTCACTACAGAATGAACAGGTTACTGCATAGGGCTATAGTGAATTGCCACCTCATACTGAGAAAATATCTTCCTTTTCCCTTTGTGAACCCACAGAAGGGCCAGGCAACATTTGCCCAGTAATGAAAGAAAAAAAGAAATATCCTGATTTGTCACAGAGAAGGCAGATATTCTCCTTTTATTGGATCAGAACACGGCTTGGGCTAGAATTGGGATGGATAGGGCAAAATGGAGCTAGGAATTTTAGAAAATAAAAAGTGTGGATATTTTTCAGAGGAACATCCCCACCTTTGGTAGGGTTACACCTGCTAGGGGGATGGCAGAAAGGGCAAGAGACAATTGCAAGAGAAGACAGAAGGAAACCCCTAATGGAAATAATTAATGCAGATGAAGATGGAGTGGAATTGCCCAGGACTTACTGTATCTTTGTTTCTAAACTCCACAGACAATATGACTGTACATACTGTCGTTATCAGACTGTGATTTATAAAATGCACACTGCAGCAAATTTCACTATTGTAATGTCTGTTTTCTTCACAAATGTGCCTGGATTAAATGTTTTAATCTTTACTTCCACTCTTCCCTAAGAAAAAGAATAGTTTTTTCTTCCCTCTTCTCAAAACCACTATAGTTCAGGTCTTCCACAGGCATACCAACTTTAATGATTACAGTTCTGGTCTTGATGTGGTAAGTGGAATAGCATGGTTTGTTTTATTAACAGGAATTAATATCTCTTACTTGCTCAGTATAATTCAAAAGTGCCAAATCTCCCCATACCAGTTTGGTTTTCAAGGAAACAAAGCAGCAGTTTTGTCCAAGCTGAGATTGAATGTTGGATGTGTCAGTCAAAATGGAGAGTTTTGAGTTTCAAAGTGTTGCAAGCAAGTACAAGCATGAGATTAAAATGGAGATACCATTTTAACCTCAACTATAGTATTTACTACCACAATCACCACAATAAACAATTACAAAACTTTGGGAAGGATTTATTATTAACTTCTGTTTTTAATAGGAGCTTTATTCCTGCTTAAAACTATCCTTGAAAGATTTAAAAGATTCATGCTAGACCATGATTCTCAAGAGGCTGAGTGCACTAGGAAACTTGTTTAAAATGCACATTTCCTGTAGAAAACCAGTTCCATGTGGGCTTTCAAGACAAACAAAAGAATGTCTACTTCTCTTAAATCAACCCATTTTTGTGCTTTGATGTAAGCTTTGTGAAACTCAGATTCCACAATTAATCATTTACAGACATTTTCGAGTAGTTTTATAACTTCATGAAGCCAGATCCTCATACAAAATTGATGTATTGTTCAGGGTTGTGACACAGACCTCAGTGTGTGTTTTCCTGACTGACAGGCCATGCTCATGAAACCTGGCAGACTGATGGGACAGGAAGTTTTCCTTGTAAACATGGCATGGAGTCACTCAGTACACATTTCGTGCTGCTCAGCCAATATGATTCTAGTCTGACTTGGAGGAATTTGCCATGGAAAATGTAATTGTCTCCATGTATTTGTAATCCTAGAGAAGGAGCAGTAATTACACTTGCCCTCAATACAAGCTCTCCAAATATGAGGCATATTGTTTTCTGGTTTTCTGCTGGCAGAAGCCCTGTTCCCAGTGGGGGGAATTCTGCCCCCAAGGAAAGTGCAACTATGCAGCAGACTGTAGCCCCTCCTCAGGGAGGAGGCTAATGAGGAGGAGGAAACAAGTTAATCACCACAGGGCAGTGTCCCCAGATGAGGTGGGATTGTGGCCTAAATACCAGCAGCATAGTTTAAATGAACAAGTTCTGTACGCAGCTGTGTTGGGATAGAGGGAGAAAAATCAAAAGCATTCCCTTTTTCTTAGTAAATCAACTTTCTAATGTAACTAAAGCGGAGTTTAAAACGGACATTATTAAAGACTAGTGTATGAATCGCATTATTTTTTTCATCTTTCAAAGTTTAGTACTGAGTACTGTTTGGTTTTAACTGCAAACAAGATTGAAAAGTTTGACTTTTTCACATGGGGTTTGTAAAATCCTCAGTCATAAGCATTTTGACATTTGGTGTGGGAACTGTGATGTTACAAAAGCACATCCGCCAGGAATAAACAAGACAGAGGAAAGAGTATGACACATCCCTTTTACACTAATAACTTACAGGCAGGAAGTATTTAAAATGCCATGTTTTAGTGCACTTCTGGCTGAGCATAAAAGTTAAGAACCAAGACACAACATCTTCTCAAGTCTGAAAACATGATCGCCTACAGAAAAGAGTAATTTTAAATGTTTGGTCAAATGTACTATTTCCCATAACACACAAATGTATTAAGTTACAGCACTGCTGACATCATAGCTAATACTTAAAATTACACACCAAAGTCCTGCTATTCCATCAAGTACCTCAGCATCCTGTCATAAAAGGCAAATAGTATGAATGGCAGGCAAAGGGTTAAAAGTAACTGTACCACCAGAAGTCCTAAACTTTGCATGTATCAGACAAACACTTCTCAAGTGGCTCCTATCTGTCCAGTACATAAGCAAACCAACTGCCAACCTTCTCACTGATAACAAAAGGTGATTAAACTTACGAGACATTTTGGATTTTCCTTTTTTGGAATCAGGACAGAAGCTGTAGAGGTAAATGGCATTTCCTGAGACAGGCTTTTAGTAAGATTTGTTATCTCAACCTGACACTGCCTACATTTTGGCATGTCTTTTGCATGAAACTGGATTCCAGTTCTCAGGAAGGAGTGTAAATGTTCAGAAAGCACAACCAAAAAAAATGAATTCCAACCCAAGACAGACTGCAACAAAGGCACAGGCAGGCTATCCCTAAGGCAAAGTAAATGTTTACACTGCCACAATCCCCATTTTGATGTTGGTCCAGAACAGGTCGACAATAAGAAAACTGAGAGAGATACAAGTGTACCAACTGTCATGCTTTCCAAGGATTTTCTGTGGTACTTAGCACTGAATCATAAGACAATATCTTCTCTTTTCTTTGCCTTATCTACAGTTTTACAAAGATGCAAAGGATTGGTGGCTGTTTGGTTTCTATTTCTGCATGCCACTGATGTGTACTGCCATCTTTTATACGCTAATGACTTGTGAAATGTTAAACAGAAGAAACAGCAACTTGAGAATTGCTCTCAGTGAACACCTGAAGCAGGTAAATATTAGAAACACCAATGTTTGAAAGTACTGCTTTTCTCTCTGTGGGTTACGTTAGAAATGTTTCAAAGTGTACTTGAATACAGGAGACTACAGAAGTAGAAAGTGAGGATGTAGAGTTTTTATGATGTTAAGGTATTCATTTAAACCTGGAACAAAAGACTAAATCGTAGTATAAGGATGCATTGAAGACAGCATGCTCAGGAAACTAGCCAGTTTCTTTCTTTTCTTATGTCTGACAGTTGTGCTCTTTTCCGTCAAACCACTGCTGGCTACATGTTTTGAAATTTAATTACAAAGATTCGCCAAAAAACGTTTCTTTTTATTTATAAAGATACGACTCTGTGGAACCTCCCTCCTTTTGGCACTCTTTGATACGTAACTTTAGTTTCATATAAAAAGCAACTGTGGAATAACCTAGTTTAGAATAGAGTGGATTTTGTTTTTCAGGGTTATTGCACTGCTGCAGTACCACTACAGTAGGTGCTTTGAACAGAGCAGCGGGAGAATGGTACAAACAAATGATCATAGAACAAAGTCGCTCCCAGAACCGTCAGGTCTCGCTCTGCTGTTTTGTCTGATGTTTAGTGCCTGACTGACATTTTAAAAACAAGCTGTAGCTTGTCCCCTGCGTTAACATCAGCCCTTCAAACCCCAGTCTTTCTTGCAAGTTCCATATTCACAGATGTGAATCCCTAAAGCAGTCCTCTGTGCACCACCTCTCAGAGGATCCTCTTCTGCCTGTTCATTGCAGAACGGAGCTGACCGGAAAATCCTCCCCTCGTGCAGTTCCTCCACTCTTTCCCCTCCTCAGGCCCCAGGGCCTGGAACACAGTCTGTGTCAGGGCCACACACAAGCTACTCCACCCACCAGAACTAGAATGGTATGCACAAGGTGGGGAAATCCACTCCCCAGCCTTCCCATCCTGCAGTGGCCAGTAAGCAGCTCAGACTGGCTGCTGGAGGATGACTTTTTGCCACAATTTACAAATGCTTGTCTTTTTAATTGTCACCTTTTGCTCCCCTTTCTTCCTTCCTTCTTTCCCTGCAGCCCTGTCCACATTACTGTCTAGTCACGATCCTTTTCATATTTTGATAAAAGCTGCTGTTATAAAAAAGAGGAAACGATAATAAGTCATATTTACAAGACTGTAATCACACATTTGTCTTTAATTTTTTTTATGAAAGACCTTGCAGTGCTTGTTACTGTTACACTACAGTGGCAGCTTCAGAAGTGGTATCCTTCTCCCTTCATATGCTTCTCATTATCAAACCCCTACCAAACACCACTGGTATGCATTGTCAAGAGTCCACTAAAACATCTGTAACTCTCTAGAGCCCTACCAAATACCAATTAAATTGAAATTATTTCCTGACTGAGTGGTACAAGAATAAGCTGTAATACAGACATTTCTAAATTGCTGTTTGTAGAGGAATTATTTACTTGAGAACATCAAGATCACATAGTAAGGATGACATAGCAAAATTAATATGCTGTGCAGGATTCCTTTATATAACATGATACATACCAAACATAAAATATCAGAATTTGACATCCTGACTAGGTATGTGGCTGAATGGGAATTTTACTGCCACTTGGTTTAGGTGCCTCGGATTTACAGATTACCCCACATCAAGGATTAGGTACAAGTCACTTAGCCAGAAGGTGTGAACCCTGCTGCCTCATACGTGAAAAGGTTTTCTTGCAAATTATGCATCTTCTTAGCAAAAGAGGTTTATCTGAGGGATTGCCAGTGTAAGGGAATAAGAGGTGCTGCAAAAGGAATCAGGTTCAGGAAAGTACTCAAGTTCAGGAAAGACCAGCAGTGGATTTCCCTGGGCTAACTTCTACAATGTTCTGGCAGTGACCAGCTCCAGCTGCTCCAGTGACGAGTGGGTTCTGTAGAAGAGAGGGCAGCCAAAGTCAGGAACATGACCAGCCCCACAGAAAAGCATTCAGAGACATCAGGAAACATGGAAGCTTCACTTTGGGAATCTTGCATGCTTTATCCAGATTACTCACTTTGCTGCCAGCATTACTGTCCTACAGTGACCTGCCAGTGTGAATTAGGCACTCAGGATACACTGTTATCTTCTTTTTTCTAGCGTCGAGAAGTTGCAAAGACGGTTTTCTGCTTAGTTGTGATCTTTGCTCTTTGCTGGTTCCCCCTTCATTTGAGCCGAATTTTGAAGAAAATGGTATACAATGAAAAAGACCCCAGCAGATGTGAACTGCTCAGGTACTCCATTTTCTGTGTCAGTAGTTAATACTGAAAAAACCATAATGCCACATACTTGGGATTTATATGAGTAATGTCATTGTGCATGCAACTGTGGGTTTAACATTTTCAGTGGTTTCAGTTGTAATGGGGTAGCCTAATTTCAATTGTCTGTCACCACTTCAATCACTTTCCTCTGGCTTTTTTGAAGTTCTGTAAGATAAGTTGTTATAGACATGGCATGGTACAAGATTAGATTGAGGGAGTTAGGTAAGAGAAAATTAGTGTCTGTGACAGAAGAGACTGTAACCACAAAGGACATGGATGCTTCTGGAGCACATGAACTGTTTAAATGTTTTGCTTTCTCTTGTGTAGTTTCTTGCTGCCTTTGGATTACATCAGCATCAACCTGGCAACCATGAACTCTTGTATAAACCCCATAGCTCTGTACTTTGTGAGCAAGAAGTTTAAAAACTGCTTCCAGGTAAGATCTTCTTGATAAGACTTCATGGCCAGTCAACTAACTGGGTTAAACCACTTAGTTGTTATCTATTTTTACCAGTTTGGAGAAGAGGCATGCAAAGGAATGAAAGATTATAAATTGTCCACTTTAGCAGCTAGCAGCTCACATAGCACACATACCAAACTGAAAGAGGAACTACCCACTTATCTGAAATGCTGAACCAATAAATAAGTTTGACATAGTCCTCATAAGTAAACATGTAAACTGAGATAGACATGCTCCTGTAAATACCATTTATCTACATGTGATATGTATATGAAAGAGAATTTGGTTGATAACATACTTTCCACTCTTGATGACACTAAGCTGTCTGCATTAAACAATCCCATTAACAACTAAATAAGCCTTGAATACTAAACCTGCACCTGAGCTGACTGGCAATTAAATACACATTATGTCTTCTACATGAATTTTTCCAGTTCCTACACATGAAAATATATTTTAAGGCTAAAATAGTTTCCTTGTAACAATGTGCCTCTGCAAGTCCCTGTCCACCTAATAAAGGCAATACAGGAAGCAAAAAAAAAAGAGAGGTAAAGAAAGTATTGCAATGGAAGAGGAAGACTGAAATAGCTTTATCTGCAAAGAAAAACAAAAGATGGCAGGACGGTACCACTAAACTTTAAGTCTGAAATTAGGCAGCACTCAAGCTACTGAAAAAAATGTAAAGAATTATTAGACTAGGGAATACCTGTTTGCCTATAGCGTGATCAGATTTACAAACTGTTTTAAGGGAGTATTTTTACATGATAAATAAGAAGTCAGCTTTGCTTTTCACTGCTAATAACACCAAGGTTGTAGGTTTGATCTCCATAGGGGCCTTTCACTTAATAGTTGGGCTCGATGATCCTTGTGGGTCCCTTCCAACTCAGAATATTCTGAGACTCTGTGATTGTGGCAATAGCAGTGTGAGACACTAACTAGATATGAAATTTCCCTTTTCATACTATGAAAGTTTTTCTTATTTAAGAGGCACGGGTTGGGCCTGATTTGCTACATTTATGATGTTTAATCACAGGAATTGTTGCATCCTAGGATAAAAACTTCCCCGAATGCAGCTACCACTCCCTTCAGCTAAAATTTTCTGTTCATTTCTGAATGAAAAATATGACTGGCAGTCTGCAAAGAATTGATAGATTTGTCTTAACCTTTTTTTACTTTTTTTTTTAATTTTATTTCCAGTCATGTCTTTGCTGTTGCTGTTCCCAATCTAAGAGTCTAGTGACTTCAGTGCCCATGAATGGAACAAGCATTCAGTGGAAAAATCAAGAACTAAACAATCACAATACAGATCGAAGCAGCCATAAAGACAGCATAAACTGAAAATTAAAGACTCTCGTATCATTTTGGAATGAAACAGGAAAACAAGTCACCAAGTTATTGCAACAGGAAGCCCAGTGACTGTTCCATAATCATTCAGACATGTGCACCATTGTACCTAATTCTAGAGGTGACTGAATAGATGGACTGATTTTAACTGTGATGTTCTGTGAACTGAGATCCACTGGATGCTGATTCTGCCTCTGAAAAGGATATTGATGCGATTATGACACCAAAAAACTGGCTTGAACTGCACAGGTGGTTTGCTCTTCTGAACCAGGCAGGAACTGTCCAGTGGCTGTGACTGGTACAATATGATCTCTTTACCTGATTGTCACCCGATTGTTCCATCATTCTGGAATTTTTCAGAAGATATCAAAGTGGAATCTGTCTGTGGTTATATTTTCTCTTTGCCCATTTGTCTTTCAACTTTGATTTGTGTGGTGGATATATTCCATGCACCAGTATGTTTTGCATGTTGTTGTTGTTGCTGTTTTTCAGGTGTATGTTGGAAAATGTTTTAGTCCACACCAGCATTTTATTTACTTATGTTACAATGGGTCAGAATGTTAGCTGGGCAGTTCAGATTTGTAGCACTTCAGTATTCAAATATAGGAAGAGACCATTGAAACAGCATCAATATTTGGCACTTAAGCACAGATTAATACCAAAAAAGAGGTATTAATAATACATTACTATACTGTGTTATTTATTCAAATGCTCTGTACAAAATAAGCATAATCTGTATCAGCAAAAAGAATGAAAGATGCTCACAGTGGGGCACCTTACAATGTGTTTTTAATTAACCTGCCATTTTAATTCTTAAACTATATGAACCTTTTAATCTGTCTAGACTATAGCTGTGTTAAATCTAAGTTCAAATGAGGGTCAGTGGAACAGAGTGAAGAATTATTAAAGCTGTCCAAAGAGTTCTGAGAATATGGTTATTATCAGAGCCACTATGCAAAACTACTTATACATTGTGAACATGAGGTTGTAGTCTTAGTGAATGTAGAACTGTGGAAGTCTATAACAGTTGGATGTGCAGAAGGATATTTTGTGCCTTATTGCTTACAGAGTTTTGTCTTACACAATGTTCAAAGATTTTAATGGGGTTTAATAGGTTATCAGCATTGTTAGCCATACAAATGCTATTTATAATATATAGAAATGCTTGCATACATGTAAACTGATGGTTTCCTTATTACTTCCATCCATTAAGACCACTTCATGCATTAAGAGACTCCTTGTTTGGCTATAGAAGTTTTTAATAGGTAGCCTTTCATGAAGTAGTGTGATGTCATATATAATATGTCTCATGCACAAATCTGCTAGACAATTTAGAGCATCTTTTGTGCCTGGCTAAGAAGCAGTAATCGAAATTCTACACATTTTTAAACATCCATTTCATTTCCAGGGAAAGATATAATCCTGCATATTTTTATTTAAGAGGTCAAAATGCCAGTGCCTACAGTGCCTTCTGCTGCACGAGTTTCCCCAATGTTTACATTCACATGAATTGTCAAAAGTATATTTAAAAAAAGGTTCTTTAAATCGGTTTTTGCATTTTTGTGTGCTTTTGTCTCTGTGACATATATGCGTGTATAAATACATATAAATCTATGTTCTTATGTTATAAACATAAATACAGTCTTCTGACAGTGCTCTGTGGTAGTGCCCAAGAGCATGGTATGGAATGAGGCTTGGCTGAATTTTACTCAAAACATTTCATCCTCAAACTGTATCAAAAATCACAGTAAATGAGTAACAACACTTTCCTTTGAGAAGTTACTGAGTCTCTTTGCATCCTGAAACCTTCCCTGCTCCTTTGACAGAACATATTGAGGAGATGGTAAAGGCAATGAGAAAACACACAGGAGGAATGGATTGAAGTTGTAAATTGCCCCTTTTTTACTTCAAGACAGGAAAATGCTTGGTAAAGATTCCCCTTTTCTGCTATCCATCTGATGGGTAGATAAACCAAAAAATTCACATACCAGCAAACCAATCATGTGATTGTTCAGAGGCAATATTTCTACCTGTCTGTGTAGGACAGTGAGCAGTAGAAACAATCTAGGTCAGAAAATTTAGGGCTCTTCTACAAAAAAAAAAACCCAAAAAACTTACCTGCAAAAGTTTCAGACCCTTAAAGGGACCATTTTTAGGCTTTACCAGCACTGATACAAACCATGAGGCATGAAAAGCTAACAGTCTTCCTTCCAGCATCAACATTTCCAGCATCTACTGCTTTCAACCCAATAGTTGAAATAGTTATGTGGCAAAGGTACGTGCACATGCCCACAGAGCACACCTCAAACCAGTGCAGCCTGCATGGAAAAGGCACCTTCCTGCTCCCCAAAGGGCTGACTGCCTTTAGCAGCAGCATTCTGAAAACAAAACTTTTTAACTAAAAAGGGTAAAGTATGTAACAGATGTGAGAGGTATTTTTTAGAATCCTTCATAATTAAGGAAGCTGACAAATTGGTGATCCTCATTTCATCTCCTCCAGCCTGTGGAAGGACAGAGAGAGTCTAAAAAACAGTGAAAAGTGAGGTCCTGAGAAGTCTCTTTTTTCCTTTTTTTCCCCCCACGCTTGCTCTTTTGTATTTCCACTGGGGGCTGCTGCTCCCACTCACAATTTTAAGGTCAAAGGATGATGTGGGAGCTGTAGTGAGGGGGAAACCCTTTCTGCAAAACTTCCTATGGTACTTACTTTTTTAATTCTCTCCTCTTCCTCCCACTGAGAATGGTAAATATTCCTCCTGGTATTGTTTGTACCCTCAATTTTGAAAAAGCTGCCTTTCCAGAAGGACCAACAAAAGTCTTCCACAGTTCTGGAAGTTCTGTTAAAATTTTTCAATTTTAACCTTTCCTCTCCCTGCCAAGTTCTGCAAAACTGTGCTCTGGCTCTTTTCTTTGTGCATCAAACCCAATGTAGATTTAGTTGGGATTTCCCTCCAGTGTTGCACAGAAGCCACTTTCTCTTTTACATCAGAACAACTTTCCACAACAAACATCTTTCCATCCCCCTCTTATTTTATAGATGTTTTTATGCCAGCTGTTTGCATTCCCCTCAGCTGAACCAAGCCCAGCAGCTCTCAGGATCTCTAGTCCACAAGTTTCAGATTAACTTCATAAGCTTTTTGTAACATCTATTAATCATAATCAAAATCCATTTAACTATCACATTCATGTTTTTTTGTGGACTTCAGAATTCCCAATTATTTTCAGTCCAGTTGGTGTAAAATTTCATTGACAGTCTCACATCTCAACTTCAAACATTTTGCAGAGGTTTTTTTTAGTTTTATAATATAGATATTCTCATTTTCAATATGCATTTTTTTCAGAGTACCTCATTAAACATTTCCTCTTTGGTATATTTTATACTTAATTGCTTCAAAGATACAGCATACATAGGTTTTCACTTTTATTTGTGTTTGTATTTAGTTATTCACATATGAAAGTCTGTGCTCCTGTGCCTTGGAAAAAAGTGCCTACGTAGTTTATCAGAAATCTCACCTGACAGAACCATGAGCTCTCTTCTGTGAAAAAATGCCTCATATCTGAATATGTTTATTTTTCCTTTTAATACAGGTAGTTTCAGGTTTTTTCCTGTCTGGCCCTCCATACTTCAAAAACAACCTACCCAATTTCAATAAATTTACAGAACAGAGTCATCATCATTAAGAAGCTACAGAGAATTTCACCAAAACTGCAGGATGGGCGAAAAACAAAATTCTACTTGTGATCTACATGGAAAGTTTTTGATATGTAGTTCATACATACTCAATAGATTTGCTGGGTAGAAAGATATTGTGAATATTACAGATGCACAAAAAGCCTTGATCAGAGCTTGCAGCTTGTAAGACATCTGAGAATCAAACCATAACACACGAATGCTTGGAAGTCAGTATTTGTAACTTCTGTTGCTTGTGGAATTACTTGCCTTTTTTTTTTTTTCCTGTTTCTCTTTCATCATTTGCATATTTACTGCAATCTTGTTACTATATAATTTGATTCTGTGAAGCCTTATGGGTTTCAGTTTGTGAGAAGACATGGTACAAATTCAAATTCTGCTGCATTTGTATGAACATATTTCTGCTCAAATGTCCCTGAGGCAAAGCACAAATTTTCATTAGAAGAAACACCAGGACTGCCTGCTAACACTGCCTTGCAAAGTTTCTTCCAGACAATCAGTTGTGCAAAGCTTGGCTCAGCAAAATATTCCTAATTTACACTCCTCGCTCTTTCAAAGACTAAATAAAGGCAATTATCTCCAAAATCAGAGTAAAAGAAAACACATACAAAGTTTACAGACCAGCAACAATTCCCAAGATGCATAGGAGGAAAAAAAACCAAACCAAACCAATAAAAAAATAAAACCAGGCATGTTTAAAGATGTGGCTCTAAAAGAAACACAGCTTATTGTTAGTCCAAGTGTGGGAAAGGAAGATAAGAACTAAATACAAAAATGTAGGTCATCTCCAGTTTCTCTAAAGGAAGATGAAATGAACTGACCTCTAGTATCTCCTCTAGAATCAGCTTTTTCCCTGTACAGAAACCAGTGTTTCTATCTACTGAGTCACACTTCTGCAGTCCTATTAGTTACAGTGGTTTATTATTACAGTAATAAAGTTCAACATAATAAGTGTTACAACTGATAAAAGAACTTAATCTGTAGTGCAGCAGTAGTTTGCCCACATTTCTGAGTAACTGAGTGTCTGCAAACTGCTCTGAAATCACTGATTTGGAAGTAATTTAGTGGCATCTCAGAATAAGGCCTTACTTTAATCTCATGCTGTCTTAGTCCTTAGGAGTAAAATTACTTGAGAATGCAGGGTACTGCATTAAGCATCCAAAACAATTCATGAGAAGCATTTCTAAGCCATCCTAGAGAACATACTTCCTAATACATATTTTAAACAGGGGAAGATTAGAAATCCATCATTACTAGACACCACTGTGCCATCCCACTTCATATTTATTGAAATGTCTGTGCCTACAGTTATTTTGTCTTTTTCCCTCTAAAACTGTTGTCCAGTGGTCTCCTTGGTATTGCCCCTGAATAAAGTGGACATTTAGATTAGCTCTCTTTCAAATAGCTACACAGTATTAATAAAGCATTCATCTCCAGATATATGGTGTATTCCAATACAGAAGCACAATTAAAGCACACTACCAGAAAAGTCCCAAGTTTTTAGGGTCAAGTTTTAAACAGAAAATTAACTTGGAACTACTCTTGGAACAAATTAATACTAGAGTTCAGTACTGCTAATGGTAAACATATTGATATTTTTAACAAAAAAAAAAAGAAACTATATAGTTTCTATATAGTTTTGGTAATTCAAAAAGGAGTAGGTGTTTACATGACTAATGAGAAAGTCCACATTTCCTGAGCTGGAAGAACATCCTGTGAAGGCTATAAATCTTTAGGCACTATTATATCAAATAGGTGTAAATTAGGAAGATGTAACTCTCCAATGCAAGATTCTTTGACTTGCCTGCAATGTTTCTCTAAAGGATTAGTTTCAAGGCCCATCTCAAACTCAGAGATAATTGTAAAAAAAAAGGAGATGCTTACTGAGTGTTAACTAACATTGCCTTCTTGTACTGCAGAAAAGACTTTGCCTAACATTTTTCATAATATCTGGCGTCTGGCACTTTAAAAGTGTGAGCCATTTAGAGAGAAAACAGAGAGAAAATACCATGTAACTGAGCACTTCCATACCATGTATGACTGCACACTATGATAACCAAAGACATAAACAGCCCAGTGAGCAATCAAATACTGAAATGTTTTAATATAAAAGTGATTGTTGAGAAATACGAAAGAATGAATATATTCATAAGAAACAAAATTTGTTTTAATATTCAATATGCTAGAAGAGAGACTAGCACAGTAATAAATTTGAAAATTGGGTAAATTCACATGATGACAAATACAAGAAGTTGGCTTGGGCAACTTGTTTAAGCTTATGTTTGAAATACCATGGGGTTGGTATACAAAGAAAATCATTGGCTGAAACTTCAGTACAAAAAAGGAGCTAAAGAAAGATCAAATTCACTTCTAAGATTCTCAAATTTTTCAGACTAGAATTGGTCTTAAATATGAACTGCATCTCAGATCTGGGATCCCTATCTAATTTATATTTCCAGCTAAGGAATTCCATATATTTTATCAAATTTGGTTTGTTTAATTTCATATAATCTGTTTAGTAAGTATGAAAGTGCCATCGAGACAGCCAGTCTAGCTTTACTGAAAATTATAATACTTACTTAATACTTACTTAAAATTATAATTCACACAAGACTTGAATGCATCTACACAAATTGAAATAAGAAAAAAATTAAGATGGATGTTAATTTATTTGTCAGCTGAGATATTACCTCTAGTTAAAACTAGACATTAAAGTAATCTCAAGCTTCAAGCAGTAACTTGGGATAAAATGCTGACCCTATTGAAGTAAATGATAAAGTGGCCAGTGACTTCAGTAGGACTGGGATTTCAGTCAGAATGTAGGATGGAACCCCCTGGAATGGTAACTGTGGCAGTGTGACTAAGCCCATCACAGCTAAACAGAAGAGAAGTAAAAGATAATAATAATAATTATGAAATTATCATCTCATGTGCTCAGGTAGGGAAAGAAGCTTTGGCACACTTTTTCTCCCATAAAATCAGTTTAATAAAAGAAGTCAGAGGTAAGGGGGTTCTCCCCTCACACCCTTCCACCAATGGAGACAGGTGGCAGGAACAGGGAGGTTGTCCACTTGCAGGGAACAATCCTCATTATAGAATGTTATATTCTGAAAATCCAGAGTATTGTCCTGATCCTGTCCTTCCTCCAAGATGTAACTCCTGCTTACAGCAGTTATTGCACAGATAACAATGGAATGCTCCATGTCAATGCACTTACTGCATGTGCCCTCTTCACTGCTCAGGTAATTTTGGAAATGTGTAGGCTGGAATATCCTAACACGATGTATCCCTGACATGCCTGCTGCAATTATGCAGATCAGTTTTACTGAAACAATCCTGGCCTGCACTGAAATCATTGTGGACATATTATAGAGTGAGCACTTACCTCCCAGAAACACAGTAATCCCATGCCAGAGGAATCACAGGATCAATATTTATTACTGCAGGGGATGTAGCACGCTGTATTCCTGAAGAATTTGATAGATACAAGACAAAAATATCTCTGTGGGGGTTTACCCTGCTGAGCCAAACTGAAAACCCTTACAATTTCCCTGAGTTACAAACCTTTGGGATCTGCCTCCTTTCAGAAAATTTCATCTTCTGAAGATGATTACATATTTAGCTGTTCTAAGGATGTATTTTCTAGGCTCAGGGAAAACACAGTTTGCACTAACTAAACATTGCCTGAGAACTGTCATGTACAGTCATTCCCACTTTGCAGGTTTTTTGCCACGGGTATGGGATTTCAGAAACATTGGTCTGTATGCAAATAACATGATCAAGCAAAATAATATGGGAAATGTATTACATGAAAAATAATTAGATGTTACAAGAAAAGGAGCTCTCTGTAACTAAGCCAACCTGACACACATCTTACAAAGATCCACTTGGCAACAGTAGATTACTTTTTACTTGACCTGCTCATACATTTCAGTAATTGTTCCCTTGAACTGAAAATAAGGATCCCACACAACGCTTGACTTACGGGATAATTGGTTCACTTTTTCCACGTTCTCAAAGCTGAACACAGGTAACTAATTTAATATACTGCTTTATGTCTGGTCCAAGCAAGGTTGCCTTGCCAGCCCTTTGTTACCAGAATTGCCAATAGGACTGGTAACAGTTCCAGATGTGTTAGCAACAATTTGTTCCAGTGGGTGCCAAGATGGAAAATGGAAAGGAGTGATCAACCCAAATAAACAAGCAATGCAATTCAGGAACAATGTTGAGCTCACCAGGGAGCTGGAAATCTATTCCAAATGCTGCTTAATTTAACTAAATGTTGTATAAATAATAATTTATTTTCCAAAACTATGCTCTTCAAGCCCATGGCAACATAGGCTGCATAACAATTTTTTGAAACACTAAACCCACAACTTTATAATGTTTTGTACTACAAGGTTGATGATTAGTGACGTGGATTTTGAGTGTTAACTATTTTTCATTACCCAAACACTACAGAAACCTGAGAACTTTGCAAGGTAACAGAAACCCTCTCCAAACAGTCTGATACACAAGTTACAGAAACTGAAGGTTGAAAATTCCAGTTTCTGTGAATAGTTTCATACACAAGTTACAGAAATGAGAATTTGAAAACCAAGTCTAAATTGAAAATTTGAAAATCTGAATTGAACATTTTCAAATTCCAATTTCTCTGACCCAGTGCTTAGAGTTTGCCCTCGACATCTTTTTTATTATCTTGTCCTTTTTTTCTGGGATCCTTTCTTATCCTTATTGTTGCCAAAAAGCAGGATGAATTAACTTATGTTGAATTCTTCACTGCTTCCACTACTTCAAATATCTATGTCATCCAGATCTAAAACTGGCTAATTAGGTATTACTGCTCTATACCTAAAGTTCCAATGTGAACATACTTTTAATTGTCTGGGTAGTTCCTGGACATAAAGTGAATAAAATGCAAGTTTTAGGACATGTGATCATAAGAAAAAACCATGAAATTAGTGGGGAAAATGCAAATAAGTACTGGCATTGAAACGAGGTTTTCCTCTTTAGCCAAGGTTTTCTACCAATTTTCCACAACCTGTCCCCTAAAGCCTCTTCAGAATCACAATCAATAAAAAGATGAATGCTTCTGTGTCACATCAAGGAAGCAAAAGGTTTTATGCAATCCTTAGACTAAACTAAGACTAATAACATTTTAAACTTTTAGATATAGATAGTATAGAAGATTTTGATGTCTAATTTGCAACGGATTAGTTTCAGAACTGTCAAAACACGGATAGAAACAGATACAGCCACAGAGTAATTTTAATCAAGATTCAGTATTTGTAATCTCACCACACAAATAAAAAGCTCAGCCTAGACAGCCCAAGCTTTACCCAGCAGCACAGCAAACTATGACATGCAACTGCACTTAATGGTTACAGGTACCCAAATGAATTAATTTAGAACTAGATGAAGCACAGCTTTGGTAGTCATGATTTTTTGTTAGGCATTTTAAGAAATAAACAAAGGTCCAGAACACAATATCTCTTCAGGACTCTAATTACGAAATTTATCCTTGAAAAGGAACCTGACACAAAATAGCTTTTTGTCCCAAAATTGCACATTTACAAGAAAAAGAAAGAAATCCAAACCCAAACTACTTTTTTCTATCTCTTAAGTTGAAAGAGTGCTGCATGAGAAATTTCACCAATATAAAATATAAAGAATGACCAATATAAGGAGTGCCTAGAAAAAGCCATTTCAAGTCAAACTTGAAGTGTATTAACAGAGCAATGTGTGGAATTTAAGAGTGTGGGAGTTTACAGTGCTTGCTGTATTGTTCACAATGCCAGCATAGCCAGAGAATTTATGTTTTAGGACAATCAGCCTGACACCTTTCAAAAGTATTATTTTAAAAAAACCCAAAAGGATTTAGAAGAAGAAATATTTACTACAAACAAGTCAGTAAATCAATTTAATTTTATAATAAATTCATAGAACGGATTAAACCCTGAAAAGATAAATATAGACAGAAGATAAATTGCATCAATTTGTGGAAAAAAAAAGAAAGGAATACATCTAAAGAATATAATCAGAAACTACTCTCTACTGGGAAGATGGAATCATGGAAACACAGCTCCAGGTGTCTGTGATCACCAAGTAAGTGATGAATTTGCACTTGAAATACGGCACCGAGAAATAAGTTTTGTGATTAATACATAGAGACATTAAGTGTCACAAGGTAGGGACTTAATATGTGACTCTAGTGTGATTATATGTGAAATAATTGCATTCAGACTAAACAACTGTGATTTAAAACGTTCAGTTTTGGTAGCATGTAGTTTAGGGAGTGAACAAGCCCATTGCTTGAGAGGTCCTTCAACAGTAAAAGTATTTTTTTTAAATGGTCCAAGAAAAAAAATGCTATAAAAATAGACTAGTTTAGAACTTTCCATGTAAAATTAACACACTCCTGTCCAGCACAAGAGTCAGCTCTGTTTTTTATATGAATGAATGGTCTCTCTTTGTGTTAATGATCAAAATTTACAAAAGTCTAAAGCAGTTATACTGAGTCAGACCCTGCTGCCCCCCACGATGACCCATAGCAGACACCCAGGGAAGGGTGGAAGGACAGTACAGGCACACAGTAACATCACTGGTAGGCTGCCCAAGCCTTCACCAAACCCAGGTGAAAACCCACACATTTTGGGTAAATGATGGCTATTCCTTCATGAATTTATCCTTCTGAGCCCAGGTAATGCAGTGTAATCCTCTGGTATTCATAGAATCTTGAGGAAGGAATCCAGTGATTTAACTTACATGGTGTGAGCCTATGCTACAAACTTGATGTTTGAGAATTTCCTTCAATATCCCCCAGTTCTTGTATTAAGAGACAGTGAACAATTGCTCTTTGTTACCTTGCTACTCATGATTTTATAGATTCAGATGTGTTTTCCAAGCTGATCAAACTGCTTACTCATATATTTTTATGAAAGCAGTTCTCTACCATTGATCATCCTTTGCCCTTTCCTGTATTTTTCTGAGTTCTATTGTGCTTTTTTCAAGATGGAAGGTTTTTTGGTTGTTGGGGGTTTTTTTTGCTGTAATTCCTTTTAAAACTGCTGCATTTAGGGTTCTTAATCACAGATAACACTCAGAGTAATACACATTTACCAGTGCAAGGCCAGGTTGGATGAGGCCCTGAGTAAACAGGTCTAGGGGGTGGCACCCCTGCCCATGGCAGAGGGATTGGAACTACATGGTCTTTAAGATCTCTTCCCAGCCAAACATTCTATGATTCTGGATTTACTGAATATATATGTACACTGCTCACAGCTGCCTCTGTAAGTTCCCCAACTGCACATAGATTCACAGAAACTAAATTTATTTTGGACTTTGCATCTGTCTCCCAAATACCAAAGATATTTCTCCTTGCTTAATTCAATTTATGAAGTGTACGTAGATGCATTAAGGGTGTTTGGTTCCTGAATACTGCAAAACCATAGAGAGGTACATTTCTGAAGCTGATTATATATTTTTTTTTCTTAAACTATATATGTAACTGTAGCTGGATAAATTTTCCTTTAAGCTTTCCAAAAAGGAAACAGCTCAAGGATGACACAGCATGGAAAGTTTAGTCTACAAAATGTATTATTGCAGAATCATAGAAGTAAGTAAAAATAGGGTTTTGCAAAGGAAGTATGTAATTTCGAGGATAGTTATGTTCTCTTTACTCTAGCAAAGCTCACCCTGAAATGCAATTAACTGCTGTTTTACATGCTAAACTGTATTCTTGGAAGTCAATGGAAGCTCTGCCTGAGCGAGCAGGGTAAGCACCATGTACTTAAGAGGTGAGTCAGTATCTTCTTTCAGATATTGTCTGAGTTTCTCTCAGAACTGAATTAACCATTTAACTCAAAGTTTTGTTCTGAATTACGTGAAACAACTCCCAGACAAATCCACAGGAGTGCTCACATGCACCTGGGAATGCTGGCTCAGCAAACAGGACCAAGCTTGGGACAATGGTCCCCCCATGTAGAAGTGCTCGATGTGTATTGATGCATAAACACTACAAATTAACTGAACCAATCAAGCCCAGTGTTCCTGCCCCACAACTGGAACAGCAGCTGCAGCACTGACTAGGAGTTTGGGATGAGTGGTTTAAATCTTGTTGCTGTAGTTCTCTCTTTGCCACCTCCTATGGCCTTTCTTTGAAACACATCAGAAGAAATTTTGTGTTACTTTGGCTTTGAACTACTTCAAGCACACACAAAACAAACAAGATGCCCACCTGGAACATGGGATGAGCTTAGGCCAAACACCAAGTAGTACAGGAGTCAGAGGCAATGAAAGAGAAAAAAAGCAATTATACACAAAAGCTTCATTTCAAAATGAAATGAATATCAAAGCGATATTCTTGTTTCTAATGGAAAATCAGATGATGCTAAAATTTGACAAGGTCTAGCAGTGGATAACAGTCCAAAGAAATGCTACAGATTCATTTGGATTCACTTCCCCTAGTCATGGTAACTAGGAGCTGAGCGTGGCCCATGACTATGATTCTTCTGGGCAATGTGTGTCTGAATACTTTCTAGTTAGAAAATATTTTCATGTGGTTTTAAGTAAATGTAAGTATGGCCTAATGTCTGAGAAAATCAAAGTATACTTGTATTAGAATCAGCACATCTGATTTATAAAGCAATATTAGGGATCACAGTGCTGGTAAGAGAAAGGCAAAATGCTAAACCAGTGTAAGAGACAGAACTGAGTTTCTTGTATTTGTAAGAAATCCAAGGAGAAGTATTGCTGGGTTCATTCAGAGGCTAGTTTCTATATTGTACACATTTTGGAATCCTGTAGTAAAATCTCTCTTTGGGAATTGCACTACTCTTCTGTCCAGCACTCAAAGTTTATTAAAGTTTTGTGGGAAAAAAGCTGTTTGGCAGCATCCCAGTCCATAAGGGTCTGAGAATGATGTGCCAGAAAGACTCGGGAGGACTAAAAAGCCACTTTAAAATATGGAAAAGCTTTTTTTTTTTTTTTTCCAGGGGCCCAGTTCAGGGGGTTTCAGTTTGTTTCATGGACTTTTCTAGGCTGCAGCACAAAAAAAAAAAAGAGCCTCTAATATTATCATATTTAAACAAAAATTATGCTTTAGAAGGAAAAATTTTGGTTTTATGGTTTTCCTTTGAAAGACTGGGTTTTTTTTCCCCACTAACAGTTAATAGTTGTCTATCTGTAGAAATGTATTTAGTGTGAGGAGTATCTTCCAGCCACATTACTGTTTAAATGTTGGCAGGGATTAAAGTCCATTTTCATCTCCAATTCTTCATGTTTCTTTATACTAATATTTCTCAAAAAGTGCAAACTTTGTCTTTACAATTTTGTGCCACAATGACTGCCAGTCATAGACACAAGCTGTTACAAACATGTAGCTAAACATACCCTTGCAAGGATAAAAGCAAAATCATGCATGTATTTTGGAAAGAAAGGCTTATTTATTTTTTTTCTCCTTTTTCACTGTCTTTTCAGTCACTTAACAGATAACATATCAGAGCACCTGAGCTTAAATTATTACAAAATTCCTTTTTAATTAATTTGTTTTAAAGTATTGAGATAGGTGTTGGTTTGGTAGGAATAGCAGCTTTGACAAATCCCAGCAGAAATGCATTATCTTTAGGTATAATGGGTACTTATAAAGGAAACGTCTCCAAAAAATCTTCTTCCATTAATATCTGGAGCTCAATTCTAATTTAATTAACATCACAAGAACTTTTTCTGTTTGACTTTTGAAGAACAAGTTCAGGCCACACTGTGTTTCTTATCTGTGCATTTTAAGGACTGACCACAAGCATGGAAAGAAACAGAAATGAAGCAGGAGAGAAAAGGAGGGAGATTCTGTTGTATCTGACAGATCCCTACTGCTGACCCTGGGACAGATGTAGAAAGAGACAAAGCACTGCACTCCCAAATACCACACCATCTGATTTTCATCTGCCTGGCCTGCATAATTGAATGCAGAGTTTAGAGTCTTTATACAGTGCACAAAGAAAAGCCCTTGCATTTGGTGCCCCCACAGAAGTCAGCCTGCTGTACAGGGAGCAGACTCACACAAGCACACAGGCTCTCTCTGAAGAGCACCCCATCCTAAGTTCTGCTCCCTGATCCTACAGCTATTTTTGTACTCAGCCAGAACCCAGTATTTCTCTGTTTTCTGCAAAATTTCACAACAGTTCCTCTTTCTCGCCCATGTGCCACAACTGCAAGCCTTAAATGCTGACAGTCAGTAGTGAGTATTTTCTTTGGAAAGGGGAATTGAAGATGAGAAAATCCTTCCTACATTCTAAGAAGTCTCCTGCCTGCCGACTAAAGCCTGGCCCAAAGGAGGGGTTCAATCCTTTCAGACAGACGAGGGAATTGAACCTGGATCTCATCCATATTTGTCTGTACTAAGCCCTGAGTTCCAGTCTGAAGGGAACCAGATGTTTCCACTGTGGGGCCAGCTGTTGCATTTTCAGAGCTCACCTACTGGACTGAACTCTCCAGGGAGACACGCTGGGGACTGACTCATTTCTGGACACCCACTGGGCATTAGCCTGAGTTAATTACAAGGCTGCTCAGTCCTGTTAAGGCTTAAGTACCTCTGAGAGCACAAATGAGCACTGCTGGAGTACTTTATGCACCTCACAATAAAAAATGCCTGAGCTTCCACTCAACCTTATGTACCTCCAGGGTTTCATGGCAGATGTGTTAATATTTTTAGGATTGCAATTTTGACCCATGGCATCTAAATTCCACTGGACTTGACCATCAGTTGTTGATGTCCTTTTCTGGGCCTCATCCCAGATTAGAATCCACAACTCAGAAATAATCATAATATCTGCATAATGCTGATTTTCAGAACAATTTATAAATATTAAGTAATTAATCTTCATATTGCCCCTGGACAAATATTTCCATTTTACATACGCAAAAAAATGGTGATAAATTGCCATAGGCTACAATAAAGTCAGTATCAGAATGAGAATGGAGAATTCCTGGCTCTCAGGCTAGAACTTAGTTCATGTCTCTCAAAAGAAAGGAGGAAAAATCTTACTCTTCAGAAGAAAGAGCTGGTATGTTGACATGTTTTAATTGACCAAGGATTTTTTTTCTTTTAAAGAGGTTTATGTTAGAGATTGGGGTTTTTTTTCAAAGTATTCACAAAATTTTGCAGTGCTACCTTACTGTTCTGGTGGACTATTAGCAACACTGATAGGTA
>WEIV01002614.1:8120-20538 GCA_013390005.1 Calyptomena viridis
AGAGTACTTTTTCTCAACAAAATGAAACATGGGTGGCATGTTCCCTCAGGCTTTGCAGCTCACCTACACCTCTGAGAGGTCCCGCTGTGCCCTGCGTGAATTATTTTATCATTTTATTATTTTATTTTATCTTAAAGCAAGAGCTAAACTTTTCCAACGGTATGGGTGTGGATGGAGGAGGCAGAGAAGGAATCTTCACCGTCAGTCAGTTCCCATTCCCAGGTTTCTTCCTCCTCATAACAAGGCATTTTGAACAAGAAGGAAACTTGGAGTATGTGTGTAATAACTGAAGCATGTGGTTATTGTGCAACTGATGAACCAGAATAAATTCAGCAGCTCAGGAAAGGGTTTTCTTTGTATTATATCCAATATCTATATATTTATATGGAGGGGAATAAACTAAATAAAACTGTGTTGAATGAATGAAGTCAGACCCACTGGTCACTGCAGGCTTGATAAGAGAGGGGGTGATTGTCTTAATTTTTCCCATTTGACCAATCTTTTTTCTTTTTATTTAATTTCTTTTATTGTCACAATTTAAATGACATTACTTAGGATGGCAACATTTAGAGATGCAGTAAAGCTGCTTTCTGAATCCACTTTAAAGTAAGAATGCTAGTCATTCTGAAATTCAGATCTATGAGCTAATCTCTAGTTTTGCCTTCAAACAGAATTCAGCTACAAAGAGCTTGGAAAGATTTTGCATCTATTCAGGAGGCACAACATCTTTAATTTTCCGAGCAGGAAAAACTCCACAAGAAACTTCATATAGCTCCTTAGGTTTTGCTTAGCATACGTGATAAAACATCAATTGTTGCAGTCTGGTGACCCATGAAATTTGGAGGTTAGTTTTCTCTTCAGACTGGAGCATATAATTATGCAAATAAAAAGCTGTCACTGATATAGTCAAATACTCACAAACACGTGCAATCCAAAATGGAACAGAAAAGTGATATTTGTGGTATTATGACAGTACAAGGATAACGACATCTCCTTGTAAGTTTTTTGAGAAGTACATTTTTCACACTGTGGAGTACACCAATATAATGTCCGCATACACACACATGCACACATAGACACATGCACAGGCACATACACATGCATCCTGCTGTTCTACCTGGATGTACATCAACCTGGATATACAAAGGATGTACATATTCTTGACAGGTTATTTTTGGTTTGGCTGACTAGAGATTGGTGCAATATGTGGATCCATGAAGTTTTAGATGTGACACTTTTCATTTGTACTTTTGAATGAAATTTCTATGGGGGACAACCCCCACAATTCATGATGTTTCTTGGAGGTAGAGGAAAAACGTGTATTTCCATGAAAAGCAGGAGCTTCTTCTGATTCTTCTGATTGAGTCTGGGAGAATCACACTGTGACAACTCTAACTGGAACCAGTGGGTCACCTTGTATGAACAACGCAGATGAAGAATTTCTTTGCTTTTTTTCCACTCATTTTAGTTTCCTTTTTCCCCACAGCTCTGCTGTGTTGGGGGGTTCACTAGTTGTTTTCCTCGATGAATATATTTCTTGCTTTCTATTCTTGACAAGGAAATACTATTCTCATTGGCTCATGGCTTCAACAGTGGCACTTCAACTCACACAATGGTTTGCAAACCTTTGGGGTAGGCAGACCATAAGCGTTTGGGTGATGAGGGACTGGGGAACTTTCCTGCAGATCCTATCATAGGGTCAGTTTTGTTGGTTTTCTGTTGTTGTTGTGGGTTCTAGGTTTGTTGATTTTTTTTTTTTTTGTTTGTTTTGTTTGGTTGGTTTTTTTTAGTCACTTTTGCATGCCCGCTTTCAAAGTTACCCAGAGCAGAGGCCGTTGCATGGTGTCAGATGTCAGAGTGTTTCCCTGTGATGAAACCAGAAGGAAGCTGATCTCAGACCTCTATCTGCTAAAGATGTCACTGTGTGAGGGGCCAGTGGTGTGCACCTTTAAAAACACTGATCCCAAGGAATAGATTAAATGAACATCCATCCTCCTCAAGTGTGCCTCAGGACTAACTTTTTCACCTTTCCATGTGATATGGCTGCAGCGATACACGCCGGGATGCTCCCATGCTTTCCTCTCCACAGTCCACACACCCTCTTCTGATGGGGATGGAGGTGCCGCCTCCCCCATCTCCAGCCCACGTCCCTTGGTATATTGTCCTTCTGCATGAGAAACCGGTCAAATCTCTCTCCTAGAGTGTATTTTTATATGATTCATTGTTTATGAACAGCTAATGGGGAAGGGATGTACTGTCCTGTGCAGTTTCCCATGGATCATGCAGGATGGGGGTGAGAAGCTTGCACTTGCTTGAGAAATCGGGCCAAGCCCTTAGCCATGGGGCTGGACATGCAGCCCACTCCGTGGCATGAAGGATTCTAGCACAAGACACACTACACTCACACCTTCCACCCTCACTCCTGCCACCCATTTGGGGTCCTGTTTGCAAATACACCTCATCTGCATGCTGCTTGTGTTTTCCCAGTCTAGGGGAGCTACCACCCATGCTAACCAACAGGGTCCATGCCTCTTGTCTCAGCGCAAGGACACAAAGAGTGCAAGGAGGAGAGAAAAGAGTATCTTTATTTTTTGTTCACTGCAAGCAGAGCAGTATCAGTGGCCATAGCAGTACCATAGGACCCCCTATGCTTTACAGTCCCCCAAAACAAGTGACAATGTGAGTTGGACCAGAGGCACAATAAAGGAAAATACTTCAAAAAAAGTGTAAGCATTACAGTAAAACTTTTTGTACAGTTCATTTGTCATGGACAGTTAAAAAAATAGATCTGCTTCAGCGATATTTGGCACCCCACAGACTCCATCAAATCCCCTAGCAATAGAGACAGGCAGGTGGGGGACATGTGTGCAAATCTCCCTGGCCTCCACATCCCCTCCGGCTGTGGGACAAAGCACAGACACCCCAACCACGTCATGTAAACTCTCTCCTTTCCATCTAAGGTCGGGGGGCTGGGGTGGCTAAGGAAGCAGGGTTACAGGCCCTCGAGGTGGGCGTTCAGGCCAGCCGCAGGCAGCAGCATTTCCTAACTTCCTTCCTAACTGGAAGGAAGGCAGAAACCAGTGGGCAGTGGGAGCCGGATGCAGTCCTCTACCCCTAGAAACAGGTTTCCCTACGGGAAGAAAAACAGCTGGGTGCGGATTCTGCACTTCCCTCTGTGTAGGCACGGCCTGACACCTCCCCTATCCCTCCTGGGGCAGATGCTCCAAGCATCCCCCCACAAAGGGAGCGGTTAAATGCAGCAAGATGACTGGAGCTGAGACCTGGGGAAATGAAGCCCTGCATGAGGAGGCAGGGATGTGAAAGCTCTGCAGGTGCACAGAGCCCCTCAGCCAGAGGACTTAGGCACAAATCCAGCAACATTTCCCCCTGCACCTCACTACGGACACAGCTGCTTTTGCTTTGCAGAATCGGGAGGTACCCCAGTTTCCACATCACCTCATTTCAATGCTCCCCACCACCACTTCTGGCCTCCAGCTGTGGGATTGCAAACATTGCATGAGGAGTGGTGGGATGGGGGTCTCAAACCCCTGTGTTCATGTGTTGCTTCCTTGGCACTAACAGCATCAGGGGTGACTCAGGCATGGCCACTGAAGAAAAGATCACTTTAATTTAGTATCTTCAACACTAAAAGAGCTTAATTAGCATGCTTAATCACTGGACATGCTATCAGGCACATCTTAGTGGAGAAAAGCTGTCTACAGCAACAGTTATTCCTACAGCTGCATCTCCCTCCACATCCTGTGTGGAGTTCCCATACAGAGCAGCTCCATCAGCCACCCTTTGCCTGAGCCTATGGGAAACCAGGGATGAACACATGAGCTTAGGGAAAAGAGAATAACCATGGGATGGCAAGTAATTACAAACCTGGCACATGAAAACAGAAGCATATTTGTGTTTAAAAATAAACAGGAAAATATGCAGTGTGTCTTTTTTTTTCTCTGTCATATTTCACAGTGCGATCCAGCCTGTTAATGAATAGATTTTTTTTTTTAAGTGGAGCTTTCAAAAGTAAAAGAAGATCTACAGACAATGCCATTGATCTGGCAGGAGGAGAAAATCTCTACAAGAATGGAGCTTTCCTAGAATTCTGGACAAAACTTGTTGGACACTCTCAGCAGCAGAAAAATTAAAGAGTTAAAAGTTGATCCCACTTGGTTCCAGAGAAAGAGAAGGCTACTGGGTGTAAAATCACGTTTGAATTAGAGCTGTCTTTTAAACAAGAGCAATTCTTATTTCGCTCTGTCTCAAAATAGAAGGAAGCCACAAAAAATCCTGCAGGCAATAGGACTGCGATGAAGCTGCTAAATTCTGGCATCAGCTTGGTGCAGGGCTATGTCAGGGCAATTAGAGCTGCACCATTCTGCACTGTGCAGTACCACTGTCAGCCTTAATCTGCACACTGATGAGCAGCACAAAATCCAAGTTACAGCCCACAGGAAGCACAACCAGTGAACCCATATTGCTTTGACAGTTGCACTCATCTAGAAATAATGCAAAACGCTATTTAGATGTATACATCATGACCCTGTGCTCTAGGAAGAAAACAATCTAATGAGGGGCTGGGAGACTCCTTGCAGAAAACAAGCAGCAAAGACGTTGGTGTTGTGGGTTTGCCCCCCCCCCCGTCATTTTAGAATTCTTCATATTTTATCCTGTTGGAGCGCCGTGTTGGGGTTGGTTTCATCAAGCTGTTTTTTGCCTTCACAGCCTCACTGAAGAACTTGAAAACAGATGGAAAACTCTTCCAGGAAGTTAGTTCATGGCGCTCTGTTCCTGCAAAACACAAAGGTGACAGCTTGAGTGCTGGTTATGTGCAGGATAAATACAGAGTAAATGTCCAGGTAAATTAAAAAATGCAAAATCCAGGGAATCCAACCAGCTGCTGAGCTCAGAGTTAGCTCAGCAGGAACAACTGCATACACACACCCACACACCCACCCACACACACACATGCAGACAGACAGACAGACAGACACACCATTACACACACATGCACGTGCCCATGCATGGCCACCCAGATCACAGGTCGGAGATCCTTAATATGTTTCAGATCTGGGAAAATTAGATTCAAAATTACCCCGCTAATTGAAGCTTTGTTAAAGCATCTCACCTGTCTGGCCTAACTTGCACAAAATAAAACATCTATTTGCCATGGCTTGCAAACTTTGTATTGTTTATTTTTCATTTTACACTGCTTTTAGTTTGGCACATGCATTTTTAAGAGGAAGAGAACACCTGATCTGAATAACATCCTATGCATTTCAAAGGCATTCTTTGTGTATCCTTTCCCATAGATGATATTGAGGCAGTAAAGTCGACCTTTCCTGTTTACATCTTCTCTCTGCATACAGATGTACCTTTGTATTTTTTTTTTTTTTTGTGGGTGCTTCTATAGTTTTACAAGTGTCTTTGTCAATGCACAGTGCATTTGCTTTATTTCAACAACCACACACCTTCCCCTTCAGCCTCCAAAACAAAACCAAGACAATGAAGATAAGGAGCCAAGGACTGTGAAAGATTTGGGACCTCTTCCTGAGTAACCCTATTATGCAAAGATGTTGCCTGGAAGTCTTTGGATCCTGGGCCTCCATTGGATACTTTAACATTGTTAATGATAATTCTTTAGTCTGTAATAGTAGGTCATTGCTATGGTTACTCTACAATGGTGCAACACTTCACTTTCCACTTCAGCTATTCGCTGAGATCCAGTAACCACATTTGTTGCCTAGCAACAGTTTTGTGACAGTATCACAATCTGGGGCTGACAACAATGAAGGACATGGTGGTGCCCAGTGGATAGGAATGCAACACAGAATGGATGACGGTGCCTGCAGCACGTGGGGCAGCCAATGGCCCCTGGCAATGTGGGGTGGCTACCCTGGAGGGATGCTTTAGCGTGGTGTTGGCTGCACACCCACCTTCACACCCCTGTCAAGACCCTCACCTCTGTGTATTCATCCATGGGGCATCCTTGGTGGCTCCATGCATGCTGCCCCTTCCAGAAAATCCTTGATGGTGGCACTACATGTCACACCACAGTCCCCTGCTCCCTCAAAGGCAGCTGTCACACAAGCACCTCCAAACAAGCCCTCTACAGAAAGACACCACTTCCCACATGAAGAAATGTTTTTGTACAAAGAGAATCCATGTCACATGCACAAGTGAATTTTCTCCCCCTTTCCATATTCATTGTAGGGAGACAATTCATGATATCTTCCATAAATTTCCCAGAGACACCTTTTATACAAACGTTTTCCACCTCCAAATTCACACACCCTTGTGCAACTCTCTTTGCTGAGAGGCAGGCTATCATATCAAGTGGTGGACTTGGCAGTACTGGATTAACAGTTGGACTCTATGATCTTAAAGGTCTTGTCCAACCTAAATGATTCTATGATTCTATCGTGCAGGTAGTTTTCAATGCAGATCACCTATTCCATTCCCTATGAGACCCACCCCACAGTCATATTCACCAACACTTGTTCTTCACCATGGGGTCATCTCATCCACAGAGGTGTTTGCAGAAGGTTAAAGCTTCCCTTCCAGCATAACGTGCAGCCTAACAGACCTGTCCCCAACGTTAGAGCATGGTGGGTATGTTATGACTGCCCACTGTCATCATGCAATGGCACTAGCACAAAAGTCATCTACCAAAGCTGCTTTTATAGGCTGTCCTTGCACACCCAAAGGACACTCCTGCAAAGGTGTTTCACCTGCCTCTCACACCCCTGTGCCACAACACATGGTAAACTACATTGAGCCCTGAGAGGCAACATATCTTCTCATGCCACTTTCTCGGTCTCTGTCATTTCTGCCTGCCTGCATCTGTCTCCTTATATCTTGATTGCAATAATCCTCATTAATATCAACTGATATTCAATGAAAAACACAGGCTGATAATATTATACTGTTTTTTCTCCCCTTTCTTTCTTTTTCATCAATGATGTTCCTCTGCTGTGAAAGGGCCATCCGGAAACAAAAAATGAAAAAACAGTAAGATTCTGAAGCCTCCTTGTCCCTTTCTTCATCCTGCCTTCTCACATGCACTTTCTTTATGTCCTCAAGAGAGATCACACTCACATTCACTAGTGTTACTGAAACTGATTAACCTACAGCTTTCCTGTAACAACCCTTCTCTCTCGGCCCACTCTTCTCAAAAAACAATTCAAGTTTTGAGTCTAGAGGGACTCAATGGTTCAGCAGTCTAAAGTAATTTTAACACTCTCTATTTTCCCTTTCCTAGTAACAATCTTAGTGGCAGATGAACAATTTCCCTGGTGATAAAGTCAATACAATGGCTACTTAGTTTCCAGGATTATGATGATTCTTTGCTTGATTAATACTGCAATAAGAAAAGTTTGCCAAGTATCTGCCTTGGCCCTTTATAGTAATTTAAAGGTCAAATTTTGCCCTTATGTATTCACATTCAACTACTACTAAAGGGAGAGCCCTAAAAATTTAACACTGCACAGACTGTGCATTTATGATTTATATACCAGAGGCTTGGAAAATTTTACTGAAGCCAGTGGAATTATGTCCCAAGGGTGACAACAGATTTGGCCATAAGGTTTTTGCCAGAGGAAAAATATCATTGACAACTGTAATCTCAACTGTGTATTTAGTAGTACACAGATCTAAATTAAATGCACGAGCAGCCATCTATTTTTCAATAGGAAGAGTAATTTGTAAGAATTAGATAATAAGGAGTAGTTTTTCTAAAGCCAAGGTCCTCTAAGATATATATCCCTAATGCTCACTAACTTCAAAGGCCACGATGATAAAGTACATGACTCAATATACTGTATGAATTGATGAGCTGTTACACAGTGTATAGTGATTTCAGATACAAGTTTTTGAGTAATCTTACAAGCATGTTGCAATGAAAAGACATACAGAAACTGTTAAGTGTGGAGACAGACAGCACATTCTAAAATATGCTACAATTCTAAAAGGCTACAATTGCAGGACAAAAAAATATAAGTCCCACCTGATCCCAGCCCCACGGAGAGAACTGACAGAAATGCCACAATAGCAAACTAACTGCCCAGTTCCCAGCATGTAGAGATGTAAGCACAAATGAATTTATATTTTACCATGTACATAGCAATGCTGGAAAGGAGCTCCAAAGAGATGGTGGAACCAAAAATGCATGAAGTGAAACGAGTAATGACTGGAAAACAGTGAACAAGTTTCAGAATCAATTTACCAACCACAACAAAGAGATATTGATAATTAGAAATAATGAAGACTTGCCAATACAGTTGTTGATACAAAAAAAAAATCAGGTAAGGGAATACTTTTAAAAATTTAACATCCAAATCATCAGGTCTGGATGACACGCATCTGTGGGTCTTCAGGGAATCAGTTAATGAACTTGCTGGACTACTGCCAATTATTTCTGAGAATTCATGTACAGTCAGGTAGGCACCAGAGGACCAGGGTAGGGATGTGAAGGAAAAAAATGCTAATTTGAGAAAGGGAGAACTAACTGAAACCAACTATCATACATAAAATTAATGTCTGAATATTAGTAAAGTAAGAGATCAACATTAAAAAAAAATCACAAGCTTCTCTATGGTAACAGCAGCCTTAGTACAGACCGGGCTCAAATTTGACAAGAACAAACCCCAAACTTGTCCACTTTATTAAATCACACAAACCAGCAGATCAGTGATTTATCCATTGCTGTGTTTTCCACATAGGTCAGCCTGGCAACCTGGGAGCTTGGCAGCTCCCAAATGTATGGTGCCGTGCCTGTGCTGGCTCTAGCTGTGAGCAGCACGTCGACCAGTACTCACAGTACACACGGCAACTCTACAGGCTGGGTCCAAACTCAGCATCTCCTCTCACAGATGCAGAGTTATGCGTCTTTCAGGGTAGGTTATCTCAGACTCTTGGAAATGGGTGCTGGCACACTTCTGGGGAAGTGATTAAAGCATTTGAGAAAAAAAAAAAAGTAATGTTATCAGGCTGAAAGTACACCTATGAAGTCCCAGAAGGACTGGTATTTGGATTCAAATCTTTTAAACATGGCTATTAGTCATCTGAGAAAATACTGAAAATTTAGGTATGGAATACAGGAATAGAATACTGAATAGTGACAGTACAAACATAAGAAGGAACAGAGAAATAATAATTAAAAGGGTAGCTTAAATTGGTAGGAAAAATAGAGAAGAGGAAAAGCAAATATTGAAACTGGGATTGGTGCCTGAAGGGGCCTTGCAGTACAACCAGATGAATGATCCTGATGGCCACTTCCACACATGCATGCAAATGCATTTTCACTGTCTTCTCTTTCTACTTCCACTCAGGAAAAGCAGCTCTTTGCCCAGTAAGGCCGACAAACTCCTTGGTCTGAAACCAGAGGCCCGCGGAGAGAAGGAGCTCTGCAATCCCCATAATTCACTCTTGCAAAGTGATTACCGGGTGTGCAGGACAAAGGTGCCATCCTACAGCGCCTTCCCACTGTGTCAGACAAAGGTCTCCTCCCACGGTGCTCAGAAGAAGCACAGCACAATGGTGGCCCCCCACTGCGTTTACAAGACGTGTAGGACAAAGGTTTCTAATGCTGCACAGGAGCTGAGAGAGATCTTCATAAATGCCTCAGTGCTTAAATATTTCTGTAGAGAAAAGTTTCCAGGTTGAAAAGCTTCACAGGATTGACCTCAAGTCTCCTTCTCCAAGCAGCAGCTCGTCTCTAAATAGCTCGGACTTCAAAATGAATTACGGGTGTTCTATGCCTCAGGGTTTAGTCCCTATTGGTATGGAGAGTGCTGTTACTCTTCAACACGCATCTTGATCAGAGAGGAGTTTGCTCTGTCCCTGTGGTTGTGGTCTGCACTGAGACCCTGACATGCTGCAAAACACCAATGTGAGTAGCTTTGTAATCTTGTCCCTGGTAGAGGCAGAGGTTGCTTTAACATTATGATTCAAGTTACACCTATATAAAAGGCCCTCAGTCCCAATGAAACTCGATTTGAATGTTTCAAACGTTGAAATACAGACTTTTGGGGGCATTTGCATGAACTGAAACACTTTAAACCTTATTAAATGTGGGAAGCATTTAATTCTTCATTAATTCTTCTTCACACACAAATTAACAGAGAAGCTAACCCCATCTGACCTGGGTACACGAGTTTGATACACCTTTCAGAAAGGACGTTTTCTTCTCCTGAAAGTTATCAAACAATGGAAATGTCTTTCTTTCTCACATTACCCACACACACATTGAAGAACTTTAATTCTTAGGTATGTAATTCTCTAATTCTGTAGCAACGTAACAATACTGCCCAAATATACATTTACATGTGAGAAAAAGATGCTTCCTGTCTCTCCTGCATCCTCTGGATGATAACAAATTACTTCTGTATCATAAAGTTATTTTAAATGGGAATTTAACTTTTTTTTTTACCCTTGAATGTATCAGATATTATCAAGTATGACAGAACTATTTTTAATTCTTAAGATTTCTCCATTTATAATTCCTGTATCCTGTGTATGTGCATAGTAAGAAATTATTGTGTCTATTTTAGTCTACTGATGTAAACCTCCAGGTGTCAAACTCCAAAACAGAAGAAGCTCTAAGAGCATCACCAGTAAAGCTAAGGAAAAAGGAGATTTAAAAAAAAAAAGAGTATTTTGCTTGAAATCACTTAATACTTTTGACCAAGAAAAATGAGAGCTTCAGGAAAAATTGTGACTGAGTCCATTAGCTCAAGAACTTTGAGACCTAATGACCTTATGAGCTTCTGCATATGCGCTTCTAGACACCATGCTAAAGAAAGGTTAAAACCTTAGGCAAAATTCAGACATAAGCTAAACATCAATTAATGAAATGAAAGCAGTAATTTCTGAGGGGACATAAAAAACCCCTAACCCAAAACCAATCTCCAAACCCTGATGTATTTAGTTTGTCTAAGAAGTATTAGTTTGTGGAGTCATGGGCATGATAATAATCTAACAGTAATGTGTAGGGAAATTAATTCCTTGGAGGAGCCAAGAGAGAAGAAACAGAGCAATTTGAAGAAATGAATTACAGCCTATTAAGCAGGCTTAAACACACAGTAAGCTAGTTTAGACTAAATATTCATACAAGAAAAATCACAGCAATGCTAGAGAATAGACCACACGTATTAAAGACATTTTATACTTGATTATTATCTATTGTGATGCAGACCAGTCATGATTTTTGTTGGATGTTTATTATCTAATATCTTTAGTGGGATGAAGGAAACAGAGCAACAAGCATTCCACCAACCCAGAACAAAGACTACTTGTGAACTTCTGTACTTGCAATTGGCTTTCTTTTCAACCCTTGTTTACAACACACAAAATACCCATAATAAGCAAGTGCTTAAAAAAAGTAAAAAAAAAATTAATAAATTCCTCTTGCTTTGTCAAAAACAACATGCAAAGATTCACACAAAAGCTTACTGCAAACAAGGTCTGCAAAGCAGGAAACAGATGAGACTAACACAGCTGTCATTTTCCACTACTCTTCATTAAAGGGTAGTCCCATGAGGACAGGTCATTTTTTGCTCCTCTACATGTGAACTGGTCAAACAAGTGAAAGTTGTAAGGTTGTTCTCTCTTGAGCACAAGTTACCAAAAGTCAGGTCATTTTCTGGGTCACCAAATGTCACGCAATTTTCTTCTCAGAATATATTAAAGATGAAAAAAATTACAGATCACAGAATTAACTAGGTTGGAAAAGACCTTTGAGATCATCAAATCCAACCTATTACTCATGTCATCAACCAAACCATGGCACGAAGTGCCACATCCAGTCTTCCTTTAAACACTTCCAGGGACAGTGACTCCACCACCTCCCTGGGCAGCCCACTCCAATGGCCAATTACTCCTTCTGTGAAGGATTTTTTTCTAACATCTAGCCTAAACTTGCCCTGGCGCAGCTTGAGACTGTGTTTTCTCATTCTGCCTGAGAGAAGAGACTGACCCCCCACCTGGCTACAGCCTCCTTTCAGGCAGTTGTAGAGAGTGATAAGGTCGCCCCTGAGCCTCCTCTTCTCTAGGCTAAACAACCCCAGCTCCCTCAGCTGCTCTTCATAGGGCTTGTGTTCCAGACTCCTCATCAGCCTTGTTGCCCTTCTCTGGACACGTCAAGCACCTCAACATCTTTCCTAAATTGAGGGGTGTAGTGGTTTGACCCTGGCTAAATGCCAAGGACTCACACACACAGCCACACTCTCCCACTCCCCTCCCTGCAAATGGACAGAGGAGAGAAAAAAACTAAAAGCTTTCACAAGTTTTGTGATAAGGACTGTAAGAAACTCCTTATTAATTATTTCGCAGGCAAAACAGGCTCCAACTTGAAATATTAAGGATTTATTATTATCAAAATCAGAGCTTAAGAGTGAGAAGTTTGATAGATCTTACA
>WEIV01002614.1:20699-34584 GCA_013390005.1 Calyptomena viridis
ACAGAGGCATTACCATAACTCCTAATTGGCCTGGCCTTGGCCAGCAGCGGGTCCAGCCTGGAGCTGACTCACATTAGGTCTGCTGGAAATGGGGAAACTTCCAGCAATTTTTCAAAGAAGCCTCCCCATAGGGCCCCCTGCCACCAAAAAACCTGGCCACTAAAAACCAGTACAAGGGGTCCAGAACAGGACACAGTACTCAAGCTGCGGCCTAACCAGTGCTGAGTACAGGGGAAGAATTACTTCCCTAGTCCTGCTGGCCACATTATTCCTGATACAGGCCAGGATGCCACTGGCCTTCTTGGCCACTTGGGCACACTGCTGGTTCACATTCAGTTTCCTGTCAGTCAGTACCCCCAGGCCCTTTTCTGCCTGTCTGCTCTCCAGCCACTCTGTCCCCAGCCTGTAGTGCTGCAGAGGGTTGTTGTGGCCAAAGTGTAGAACCTGGCACTTAGACTTGTTAAATCTTATGCTGTTGGATTCTGCCCCTCTATCCAGCCTGTCAAGGCCCCTCTGCAGAGCCCTCCCACCCTCTAACAGATCCACACTTGCTCCCAACTTTGGTTCAAGCTTACCTGCAAACTTATCTGCAAACTTACCAAATATAGGACTTTGCAGTAAGAACCAGGCATCCAGAACAGAATTCCTATTAATATCAATGCAAACAATCATAGCAATACCAATTCCATGTAGCAGCTTTAAAAAACCAAAGAATTCACAGAGGCTGATTGAACATCATTTCAAGAGACAGAAGAATGTTGGCTTCGTCCAGGGGGGTTTCGCGACAAGAAAGAAAGAGACACGATTCACAGAAGTATTCTGGTCCACTCAGTATTGAGGACCAAGAAGGAGTTTATTAACTCTTTAAATACTCTGACTCCAGTACCGCTATTGGTGCATAAGGTATGTGTATAGTTCACAATTGGTCAGTGTATATGTGTCACCTTGGCATAGGCATTAACCAAGTGAAAATGTGTACAATTGGACAAGAAACAAAAACATTCCACCATTAACTCTAAGTGGAGTAGTCATGTAGATAGAGCGTCAGCCATTATCTAGAATTGAGATGGTCACATCCTCAGGCTTCCGCTATAGGCAGGAAATGCTGACTTATTCACTTTTAAGGTCGTACTGCTAGTGTTAGCATCTTTTAAGGACATAGTACAGCTAGGCCGCAAGTCCAGCTTAAGCATAGAGACAAAACGTGCCAGCTGTTGGTCCTACAGAAGAACTACAGGATCTCAGGTTGTGGGCGGGTGTGAATTGCTGCTCAGGGGTAAATAGTTCTGAAAAGCAAATTTTGTCCTTGGGACCAAAATTTCACAAATAGTCTTTTGCACAAATAGGCAGAACCACAGATGGTCAGATCATGGATGCAGATACCAGGAAACACAGGAGAGCTAATGGTTCTCAGGTTGCATCATTTCCACAAACACCTCTCCAAGGTGCTGTCCTTCCCAGCCCCACTTTTGGAAGGGTACTGGGAGAGACTTGGATACCCACCACGGGACAAGAACAGTGTCATGCAAGAATGCTGATGCCAGCCATTTGACATTATAACAACACGGAATTGCACTGGGACACTGGCTGTTCTGAGGAAGCTGTGGGGATGGGATGAAGATATGGAAACACAGCCTTGCGATGCTTGGGGATTGACCTGCTCTGTTACAGTGTTCATCCCATCCATCGCTGACTAAATCAGACCTGCAGTGTGTGTGACTGAATAACACTCTCAAAGCCAGCAATTTCAAATTAAGGGAGTGTTTGCAGGAAGCAAACCATTTCCTTGAAGGGGTCCAGTATTAAAGTACTCAATATTATACAGCTATAGATTTTAAAACTTATGTTAAAATGGCATAGCATGCAGAGAGAAGTAGGCAGGGTTTGAAATTACATTTATATTGATACACCTCTGTATCTCTCTATTACAATCTTTATCTATCTCTATCTCTATATAATCTTTATATATTGTACTGGGTCTCTCATAGGGGTACTATGAGATAACACTCCACTGTTTTGACTGCTGTGAGGCAGAAGGGACACGAGCAGGTCAGGTGACCCAGACTGACCAAAAGGATATTCCAGACCATATGATGTCAGCTCAGATATAAGGCCAAGGAAAGGAACAGGAGGGGCAGGAGGCATTTGGTTGTTCCCAATGGCCGCTAATGAGAAGACAACCAATGCGTAGGATCCTGTTTCTCAGGACATGAGCTGACCCCGTGGAATGGGAAGTAGAGATTAGATTTTCCCCTCTTTGCTTTTTGTGCATGCAAACCTTTTGCCTACAGTAAACTGCCTTGTCTTAAAATCCACAAATCATTGTCATCTTACTGGTAAAAGGGAAGGGGTGAGAGACTATCCGGGCACTTGGTGTCCAGCCAAGGTCAACCCATTACATATATCTATCTCCATCTTTGTAGTATCTATATCAACAACACTATCCCTTCATCTATCTATTCATATCTGTAATGCCACCTTTACCAGTATGTAAAGCTAAATATAAAAATTCCTTACCTGACAAATTCAAGATGGGACACTCAGATTACATCTTATAGAGATGTTTTTGGCTTAAGAACATATCTATAAAAGGTGCAGGATCTCATAAATGATTTATCAAAGTTCTTAACCAAAGTTAAGAATAGGTTAGACAACCAATTCTTGGAAATATTATGGATATAGTTGACCTCCCCCTGGGCAATGTGGACAAATTAAATAACTCTACAAGCTTCTTTCTACCCAGCCTTAACTTTTTGTAGTCTGTAACTTTACTGGCTTTATTTAGGCAACATGTAAAATTAATTGTATTACCATGGTACATCATAGTAGCTCTGCAGCATTTGAATAACATATATTAGTGAGATAATTATTTTAAATGCTCAGGCATTTTTTCTATCATGAATTAGGAAAAAAAGATCTCTATAAAATTGCCCCCAAGAACTCAAGAAAAGTAGTTAGCATTTGAAAACAATAGTTTTCTCAACTAGGAGAAAAGAAAATTGTCTTTTAACTAAAGGAAGTTTTGACCTGCTGAAAACCCAACACTTCATGAGAGAACGTATATCCATGTGGCTTCTTGGGTAAGACCACTGAAAACCAAGTATTTATTATTCCACAGGTTATAAATCTGAAAAATGCTAATTTACCTGACAGATTCTTAACACTGTGCAGCATGATGCAAGAAGTCAGTTACTTCTTTTCCCTGCAGCTTTGCAAAGACATGTCTAACAGAGTTTTGTGAAGAAGAAGTCATCATTACTGTGCTTTTGCAGAGTGAGAGGCTCAGCAGCACCAGGAATGGACCTGAGCTCTGCTGAGCCCACAGCAGGAGCTCTGTTCATGCAGCAATGCTGCCACCATTAACAAGCATACATGGTTTACAACATATACTTAAACAACATTTAAAACATTTCACAGCAATATCTGCAAGTTACATTAATTTGAAATACTGAAGGGACGATTTCTAAATCTGAGTTTATTCCAAAATCCCACAGCTTTTCAGTGTTTATAGGGCAGAGACGTGAAGGGTACCCATTGCTGGCAAGCTTTGCTAACTTGGTAGAGTGTTATGCAGGTAAGAAATTTCATTGATAGTGGCAGGACTGGATGAGGGAAAGGACCAGCTGCTTAGAAAATAGCTACTCTTTGTGATGGTACTTTATGATTATATGTTACTAAAAGTAATTATGTCCTCAAACATCTGGATGTACCAGAAGCATGAGCATCAACCAACCCAGTTCTGGCACTTTCCAAAAACATGGCAGCCAAGGCAACACCATGGAAATGGCAATGCCTGCACCCAGAGCTGCTAGAAAGGGCTGCAATGTTTTAAAATCACATGTTACATCAGGGTAGAGACCTCATCTAATAAAGATGGAAAAAAGGTTCTTAATCATTTAGCAGGATAGAGACATATTTGCACTTGCACTACAGCAATTTTAAAGTAAAGCAGCTGAATAAAACGTTCTCCTCTTTCACAACAGAAACAGAGCTTGGAGACTTGTGCGGATGCTGAGACATAGGCAGTTGTGGAAGTAAAGAAGCTCTTTCCAGGGACATGAACAAATTAAAATGAGAATTTTCTGTTGAAATTTCTGAATTTTCTGCTTGGACTATGGAGCCCTGTTGTATCTGTGTAGACATAAAATTACAGTCGACACAAGTCCAAAGTATTTTCATAGGTATGGAAATGGTATTCATTAATCAATTACTTCATCTTAGGACTATTGCCTCTTGCTGGCTCGAAGCCAACCCAGCTTAAGCTAAGCTAAGCTAAGCTAAACTAAGCCCAACCTAACCTAACTTAACCCAACCAAACACAACTCAACCCCTTTAATGTGCCACTGACACCATTCATCATCTGTCTTATCCTGGAGCAGCCACAGGAAAGGCATTCTCCCCTGATTTCCTGTCATAGGCTTATTGTGTGATGGGTAAGAGGAAAAAGGCTCAAGAATTCAGGCATTGCCTATGCAATGCCAACTTTCCTCCTATGGGAAACTTAAGCAAAACTCATCTGCACCTAGTCTTCTCCTTCTCATGACTGCTACTGCAGTACAGGGGAAATTGGACAAACAAAGGCAGGGCTGAGACCAGGCTGTCAACCTCCTTTCCTGCTTCTGCTGAACACCTACTTCAGGAGCCACCACCTGCTGAAAAGGACTCACCTCCGTACATCAAGAGGGGTGAAACTGAAGGGCCTAAATTCAAGTGATCCTAAAAATCACAATTCAGCTGTTCACCATCCCTCCAGCTGTCTAAACTCCACAGACAACTCAGCTCCTGACCTTAAAGCTTACACCTTATAATGGTATCATTTCTGTTCATGCTCAGAAACACCTCAGGCTTGACAGTGTGAATACCTTCATGGGTCTCAGGCAGATAGAGAGCTTGCTTCCCTGTTCCCCTCCTGCCCTGTTCCTAATGCTGAGTAGGTATGCAAGCCCCCGGGGGAGGAATGACTCTTCATTCCTTCCTGAGGTTTGATTTTACCCAAATCTCCACCTACTCCCTGCCTGTTTTTCATCCACCTGGGACATCTGTTTCTCCAGGACAAGTACTTCTCCAGGACATCTACTTTTGAATTCCTTTTCCACAATTTGCTTATTAGGCAAACTCTTGCCCACGCCCTGACCTGATCCTGTTTCATCTCATCCACACACTCTCCTGTCCTCATGGCCCACCAATTTCTGCATTTTCTTGACTTCTCTTCAACCATTTCAGCAAGACCTCTACCTTATTGCTACTGCACCAATCTCCCTCCTCAGCAACACCTTTGCCTTCTGGTTGCTGGCTCCAAACAAATCTTATCTCCCCACATTTTCTTCTTCCTTACCAGGTTTGGCAGGTATTTAAAAAAGCTGAGCAAAGGATGTACTACCACCTAGGTGTAGTGGTGAGGGTAGAAAAAGAGGACACATCTGTGATGCAGTGGCCCAACACTGCATGATCAGAGAAATGAGCTGTTATCTCATAGGTGAGAATGGTTTAATGGGAAATAAAGTACATTTTCTTACTGACTTAGTGAAAAGGAAACACATCTGAAATGCCATGGAAGATGAAGCTGGATCATCAGAATTCAAACACCAAGAAAAAAACGAAGTTAAAAAATCAGATTTTGGGAGTCACTGACGGATTCCATTAAGTTTGATAAAATTTTAGTTGTGTCAAGTAAGTATAAAAAATTTCCTAGAAAAAACATGAAAAAATGGCAGATTTTTGAGCACTTGCAGTAAGTTATTTATGGCTAACCCATACCAGATACATTTTTCTCATTTGCATTTCACTAGCTGCCATCTCTATATGTACATAGATACACTTTTACACACACAACCCCTGTGCATCTAGAACCTCTATGACCCACTTCCAAGAGTCTGAACAACTGTATTAGTGAGAAAGATGGCAACAAAACACTGTTATTTCACCAGTGAATTTGCACCAATACACTGTGTGTTAACATTCTTCTATTAGCTGGTTGTTGCTAATGAACATTCTTAAGATGGCAGGTGATTGAATCCAGATGGTGGGATTTTACAGACAATGATCATTGTTGTGGGTCAAGTACACCTGTGCTGCAATCACAAATTTAATAACCTCTACCCCAACAGCTTTACATGACGCTGCCTCAGAAGAATGCCATTTCTGCAACTCACAGTCCTTGGAGACACTATTTATACCCAATCTGAAGTGCAAAGATCTTTCTCTCCCACAAGTCATGGTAATCAATACAGGTCGCACCTATTACAGTTTGATGAGGTGAAGTGTGCTGTGAGGATCAGCTGGACTGGGCAAATAATGTGGCTTATAAACATGGCTTTGCAAAAGAGCCCATCTCCAGTGGCTGTTCCCTGCATCTACACTGGTAGAGCAAATAAAGGAAGAAATAATTCTTTGTAGGGGTGCCATCTCAGCTGCAATTCACTAAATATATTGCATATTTGCCTTAGACCTTCTCAGAAATTTAACAGGTTTTGGCACACCACACGGATTTCAGGCTTCTGTACCCTAATTTGTAACACATTGAGACTTAATGCAGGATACTCTGAAGCTCCCATATCTTGGAAACTGGTAATTTAAGACTAAACAATAATCCACAAAGGCTTTGCAGATGTGAATAACATGAAATTTAACTAAGCTTAATAATATCATACTTCCTGTGGCTTAGCCTCAGAGATGTCATTAAAGGGAGTGTTTGAGATTAATGATCATAAAGCTGCATTTCACTCCTCGTTGCAGCAAACGGCAGCTCTGCCTGGAAGTGCTCAGTGCATTTCCCTTGTGCATGTGCCTCACTTCCTATCTCTTATGAACAACACCACTGAAAATCAGTCACAGGATGCAAGGGCAGCAAGCCACTCACACAGCAAAGAGTTCAAGACAGACACCAGGTGCACGAGGCAGTGAAGTGAGGTGCAGGCAGAGTGACGCGAAAGGCACCTGTTTGGCACAGAAGACAAAAGGGTATGTTGTGTGTTGGGTTGCGTTGACCTCTGCCAATGCCCCTCCTGATATCCCTGTCTATGTGAGTCAGACACATGAACATCAGCATGGGAGGTGGGTTTGCCAACAGCAGAAGGGAGAACTCAAAAGTCTAGGATAAATGTGAAGGGAAATATTAAGTTCATGTTAAGGAAGAAAACCACCCCAAACAAACAAATCCTTAAGAGCAGGGGATGCTCACTGTAAGTTTGTATGTATGACTGCTGGAGCCCCATTGCTGAGATATGTTTGGAGAAGGCTCAGTGGGATGCAGGAGTCAGAGGGATTAGAACAGATAGGACCTTTTTTCCAGAGAAACTGCAGATCATGTTCTGCATTGCATTCACAGGAAAAACACACCAGGACAGAAAACAGCCCCAAAATCAGAGTTTTTCTGCTAACTCAAACATCCAATTGCAGTGTGTCAAAGTTCCTAACCAATTCATTTAAACAGTGACATAATTAAATACACCTCATTTGGGAATTTGGGAGACCATATCTATTTCAAAACAGAGACTCATTCACTATCACCCTTTAAAAAAACCCCCAACAAAACCATCAAGATCCAAAGCTGTATCTTTACGCTGACACAGTGTTGAAGAAAAAGCTTACCATTTCCCTATCAACTAGAGGAGAAATAAAAACTCAGACACCCAAAGACAGAAAACAATGAAGCTTAATGACTTCAGTGCATTTCCAAATGCAATTTTCTCTTCATATCTTCTGATCTAACACTGATCTTTCCATGTGGAGTCTCTTCCAGCAAAATCAGTGCTGCTGAGACAGACTGTGGAAAACCCAAGCAAGATTCCTTGTGTCATGGTAGAGAGTTTTTGCCAAGCATCTAGTGGGTTCTGAAAAAACTTCGGTTTAGTTTCTCTGAGCTAGAAAGATGGTTAAACCTTGGGAGCTGGAGATGGAAACAGAAACTGTCAGGAAAGTATATTTGGAAGTGGAAGAGAGACGAAATATTTAAATGAGTTTCAAAACTTGGTGATTCAAATTATTTTCTTTTCATTACATCAGAAATCTCATTTTTATTTTTTTAATAGAATTAGAACAAAATAAAAAGAAGTCATCAGGGTAATTTCTCTCTGAAGAATCACTGAACTGGAATTATGTCATCTTGTATTAAAATTATCAGTTATTGTCACAGTTAGCCTACAAATATTATATTAAAAAAGCAGGAAGAAAATCACTTAGATACATTTGGGGAATTCTTTTACTTGTGACTCATGCATATCTTTTAATACTTATTGCTCCGTTTTGGTTTCATTTGTCTAAACCACTGTGGCTTGTTTTTTTTTAAACAAGTTTAAAGCAAATTGTTGATATATAAGGGGGAAACTGCATGGTGAAAACCAAGATTGAGGTAGGAGCTGAAGTTAGTCTAAATAAAAGCAATATCATCATGCACAAATGCACAGACACATTTTGAGCACAGTTTGACAGTCATTGCTCACAAAAAATCCTGCAATGAGTTAATATGAAAACTGTATCCTGTAGAGAGAAGTTAGAGAGCAGCTCATATATAAACACTTGAGGAAAACTCGCTTTGTGGCTGGAACACATATAGGATATTCCCCATTAGAGGATAAATGAAACACTGCAACCACAATATATTGCCAAATTAAATTACGAAAACATTTATTTTTCCACTTAGCTGTGAAAAGTGAAATATCTATGACTGACTAAAAAGCAAAGAACTTGCAGTCAACAATATCCCAATCTGTAGGTCCTCTGTAGTTTGGGATCTCAATAGTTCCCTTCATAAAGAGCTTGTTTTCAGTTGCTTATAGATTTTGCCTAGCTAAGTATTTGGGATGAAAATTCCCCTGCTCTGTCTCTGCCTTAGGCTAATTATTATAATTTTTTTTAATGTTTCAACTGATATTATTTAGTCACTTCAGGAAATATGATGGAGGAAAAACATGTTTTGCCCCTGCTGGGAGGAAAAAAAGCAAGAAAAGGAAAGAAAGCCTTAGAGGAATTTTGCTGAGCAGTTTCTGTGTGTCTGTTCTTCATAGCAATAGTTTGAAATTTGGAAGGTAAGATCCCTGTGGCCCTTTTGTAGTTCCCAAGAAAACCCACTCAGCTTCTTGTCTAGTCACAGAACTTTGAAAAACGTTATTTGCGTATCTCAGCACAGAGCTCCCAGAATCTGGAATTCTGGCCAAAGATCCCTCTGAAGATGCTGTTTGCAATAGGCAGACTCCAACCCAGGGTGGACACGCCGAGCTCCAAATGCAGGCTGAACAAGGGGAGAAGGGGAAAAAAGCAACTGAATGGAAATACAGAGGAGAACTAGTCACTGGAGGGCAGAGGGAAGAGTGAATGGACACAGACTGACCATGCAAAAGGATCAAAGAGAAGTGGCATGGGAACACCAAGGGAAGTGAAGGGAACACCTTTGTACATGAAGGAAAGACCTTGAAAAGCAGGAACCGGCTGAAAAGAGAGGTTGAGAGGCAGAAATGAGGGACAGAAGACAGTCTGGACACTGCAGGGACAGGAGGGTGGACATGGAGGGGAGGAGAGGCATAGCAGGACATGACTTTCCAAATTAGCTAAAAGCAGCTTCGTGGAACACTCATTCTCTCCAGGCCAAGACAAAACCATCAGTGCTTCATTCTCTGCTAGCTGTGGTTCACTGAGAAGGTAACAATCTCCTATGCTAATACTCTTAGCTCCTTTATGTCACTTCACCAGCCCATCTGTCTGACCTGAAATTTCTACCTCCACAACTGACCTGCAGCCACAGAGCCTTGCATGATAAAATTGCCTTTCTTCATCTTAATGTGGTTGAAGAAAACAAATTACATATAGAAATCTATATTAAAAAAATATGTGAAGCATGCATGCTGAAGAAACAAATAAAGGACACTCATTTTAGTTAATGTCAAAATGGTTCAGGCAAGATTGAGGGGGATAGTGCTTACTGGTGCTTACTAGTGCTTACCAGCTGCTCTGGTATAGCTTGTGTCTATCTTGTGTAGAGTTTTGTGCTGCCCTTGAGGATCACCTGTGCATTTTTCCACCATATTCCTCCATTAACCTGCAGCTATTGCCTGGGAGTAGAGATAGCTCGTTCAAACAGATGAGACTTCTGCAGCAAAATGTGAAATTTAATTTCTAATGCACTACAATGAGCAAATGAAGGTGAATGTAGTACATTTTAGATAAGGGAAACTCCTGCTATGAAATGTATATTGGCTATTACACGGGTAGCGAAAAAAAATTAAGTGCCTGGCTAAAAAAACACAGGTATTTTAAGCAAAAATTAATGGCTATGTAAAAGAGTGTCAATAAATAATTAACCTCATTAATGGAAAAAAACTTTACAGAGCCCCAGGCTCCAAGGAGGATTTTTTGGAGCATCTGCAAGCAGGAGTCTCACTACAAGCAATGATCTTTTACCACAGCTCACAGCTGGGCTGGCTTTCTGATCTTTGCTGGTGGAAAAACACTGCTTCTGTGGTTTCTTACATACAGAGTTTCCAAGTCACCTAACTTTCCAGTAGCCAAAGAAGAGCAAAGCTTCCTCTAACCATCAGTCTTATATTTTTATCTTAATCTACCTGACGGTAACTGCTATTTTATCCCAAGAGTGTAGTTGCATTATGTTGTTGTGACTAAAGAATATGAGATAATACAGAAATAATAGTTTGTTATGGAAAAATAGATGAATGAGGTACACAACAGGGAAATGGAAAGCCACATAACAAAGCAATTAAAAGTTTTATGTTTCTATTATTTCATTTTTTCATGAGATGATGACTGACTGTAATAAGACATCACAGATATTTTAATGCACCAACAGGTTCTTCTCTCACATTTAAGCAAGGTGACCTTTTTTTCCTAGCAATCTGTTATTCTGTTCTTCTACCTGTTCAAAACAAACCTCATGTCAAGCCAAAATAATTGGTTTCCTGCAACTTTTTACTAAGGTGGTCCACCAAAAATCCCTGAAGCATCAGCATCTAAACTATCAGAGGAGGTCAGTTACACCAGTGATGGGCTGAACACAGCAATCCCAATGGACATCACAGGTTGGCTTGCTCTGGGGATGCACAAGTTCCATGGTTCTGCAAATACAGTGGCACAAGAAAGGAGCTGTAAAGCTGCACCCTCTGGAGGGGACCAACTGCCCTTGAAGGACACAATATAGATAGGAGTACAAAAGTATAAACTACAATATGTTTGTACTTTGCCATTGTTTAGTGTGACCTTCAGCTGGTCTGCCACTGTAACATGACTCAATTAAAAGTTTGAATACTTCACACATTGATGGAGCTAAGAACGGCTGGTCACTAAAAGCAATATTATTGTGTAATCACATCACAGACATCTGTAGACTCATCCCTGAAGTTTGCTTCCATGGTTTTAGTTAAGTTACTTATTTTTTGAGGTTTGGTTAACAGAATAGTGATAAAGACCATGAACAAATGAAAAAATACTGTATGAAGAATCATGCAAGAGATCATAAATGGCAGTTTTAGTATCAGCAATGGCAGTTTTAATGAAACAGTTTTAATCCTGTAGGAAAGAACACTGCATTTAAATTTTTACTTTGTATGATGTATGATGCCATGATGTATAATGAGTTACTTATTTTAGAACGACAGCCATGTACTGTTTCTTTTCCTTGCTTTAGCTGTTAGCATATACATTTCTGGGCTAATGTGATAGTATTCTTTGAAAGAGATAAAAAAAGATGGATGATTTATCCACAGGCCACTCTCCAGCAAACAGAATCAATGACTCCCCAAAACCAATTTAATTGATTAATTTCAAATACAGAAAAACTGCTGAGTCCAGTCAAATCATAAAAGGCTCAGTTTCAAAAGCAGGTACCTAATACTCACATAAAATACGTAACAAGCCAGGCAATTTATGAAAGCATTAATCTGCTAAAAGAGGAAATCACCTGTATAAACGTTCATGCTTGGTAGCATATTTACGACAATTGCACTGCTTGTGCAACATGTTACCATTCAGATAACACAACATACATTGCACATTTTCATCCATATTTTATGGATTCTTTAATCAACTATAAGCTATCAACTTTTATCCTTTATCAACTATAAACTATATATATAATTTATAGATATAAACTATATCTTTTATCAACTATTGTTTATTGCTCCATTTATTAGTGACATCACAACATTCCTCCTGGACTTGGCAATGACAGATGTTGCTGTACATATGCACAGGAAGATTTTTTGCTCAGCACCACAGGATGCCATACCATGCCTCTGTGCAGTACAGAAACTGCTAATCCCAAAGGCCCAGTTCTTGGTGGCTCTGAACTGGAATAATGATGCAGCACTCTGATTTATTCCTGTAGAGACTCTTAACCCATGCATCTACAGGTATTCTTAAATTTCCTGAGACATCAAGGAAATTAAATGCTGTCTCTTTCACCAAGGTCTTATGTTCAGACACCCTAAGAGAGAGTGCCTTGGTATGTATCAGCCTCTCAATTATTTGCTAAAAACTTCCCAATTACTTGTCAGATTTTCAAGACAATAACTGTTGTATTCCCATTGTCTTGAATACAAACTGGGCAATACCACCAACATTTCTCTCTTAAAAGACCAATATCCCATCTACTTAATTCTCTTAAGCTACAAACTCAGCAGATAACCTACTACAGAATGTCAAATGTTCATAAAGCATAAATTAGTTTGTTGAACAACAGTTACCAGGCTTTACTGATGTTTTTGGATTTTTCAAGTTCTTCCCCTTCCCTCAAAATTGAAGTAATGTCACTAAGCATAGCAGACTAATTGGCAGGCTTTTCAGGAAGTAGGCATGTAATGGTGAGTTGAATTTTCATTAAAGGCCTTATGATACACATACTGATTTAAGAGTAACTTTACTTAATGTGGATAAAGTGCTCAGTTTGAGTGTGAAAAATCTGAAGCCAGAATAAGAACAAGACTAAAAGAATTTAGCTTTTCACTTTTTAAAAATAAATACCTGAAAAGTGTCTCATTTTATAAAACTGACAACTTTGCAGTTGACATAGGCTCCCTTACAGCCTCTTTGAAGAAAATAAAGATAGATCATTGCACAAGTGGCAGCATAAATCTGTTCTTTTGTGACACTTTTGCTAAGAGGAATGTTTGAGTCGTGAATTTGTAACAAGTCTTAAGTATGAAATGACAAAAACCTGGCATTTGCACAAAGCTCCAGAAACAAAGAAATACTGCACATCAGATGGCAGTGCTTAAAACCACTGCTCTTTACCTTCCTTTACACATGGCACAGTTCACAACTCTACAGTCATGGGGATCAAATGTCCTATGGATCCCTTGGGATTTGTCTCCATCACTTGGAAGCTTAAAATTATGGGGCATGGCAGTGCAGGATGAAGATTCTCCAGGCCCATCTGTTTTCTTTTATGAAAAAATAAAATACCAGCAAATTCTAGAATAGTTATTTGATGTCCCAGATCCTCCTAGGAGGAACAGGCCAAAGTCAAGCTTGCTGAGCCATACCCCAACCAGAATCCCCATGGTTTTATAGATTTAAGTAGCTTAACTATATTTTACCATGCCACATTGTCACAAAGGGGCACTAGAAGTGTTAAGGTTGTCAGTCTGCTGAGCTACCAAAGATTCATGTAGACATGAATCAACATCCTTCCTATGAAGCTAATAAAACTTGAAATTACTGACATGTCACCTTGAGGAGAAATTTATTATTTGCAAAGTAATCCAGAAAACAGAGAGATGAATATCTATAAGAATTATTGTTATGTAGGCCGACAGCTGGTCTGATTTGGCTCTATGGTTAAGATGGACCTGAAGCCTAGCTGTTCTTTGTCCTTAAAAGATGCTAACACCAGCAGTATGACCTTAAGTGAGTCAGCATTTCCTGCCTACAGTAGTCTGTA
>WEIV01002619.1:1521-17240 GCA_013390005.1 Calyptomena viridis
GGTCAGAACCTTTGAGTATGTGGTGTCTCTGATGAATGTTCATAATGATGTATGTAATTCTTACGTGGGACTCAAGGCACAATGGTGTAGGATATTAGGTAAGCTTTCATAAGGCCAGAGTTTACTCAGCTTTATCCCAGAAAATAGGAGATCTGATCCTAAAAATGTACAGTCTGTTTTTTTTAATCCGTTAGAATCATAGCTTTACTTTCTGTCTAATTTTCATGAAGCTTCTAAGAGACGTTGCTAAGACAGAATCAATGTGAGCAAAGTAAATGCTGTGTTTGCTGGACATGACTGGGCTACTTGAGTGGATAGTAGTTGTTGTTCGGAGGGGGTGGGGTGAGGAAGGATAATTCCTAGTTTATGGCTTTGTTAAGCAAGAAACCAGGAGCAAACAATGAAGTTCACCACAAACCCTGTCACCAATGATAGTTGCCTCAGTGTAACATTACCCAGGAATGACTTCATTCACCTGAGGCTGTACTCTACACCCACCCTTACCAGGTAAGATAAGAGGGTGCTTGTGCCAGCACAAGTATTCTTTAACCTTTCCTGCTAATCTCTTTTCTTACTAACAAGAGACAATACTTGAATCTTATTATTATGCCATTTCAGTCAGGCCTCACAGAATGTAGTGAGAACAGTTGCTCAGTTGAAGCAACTGTTTATCACCTGCAGCTTTCATTTCAAACATAGGACGTACTGCACTCGTTTAAAAATAACATTTCACCAGTTATTCTTAAATGGAACTGAACTGAAAATAAAAGCATTCAGCTAAATATTTCTGCAGGTCTTTGATGTGAATGAACCTTCTTCACAGGCGATGTTGTATTATGTTGGCTGATTCTGTACCACTTAACATGGGTATTACTGTTTATCAGTCTTGTGTCATCTTTTCTTCTTTGATCATAACAGTCATCTTCAGCATCCTTCCTTGCCCTGTTGGTCAGGCTTCCTGAAACTTGTTGACAGGTATAATTGTATAGTTCTTACTGTATTTACTGGAAGTATCTTGTAAAACCAGTTAAGTAGCAAATGCATAATTTAAAGAAAGAGCAGTAACGAGCATGTGCGTGTTATCCTTTTGAACTTCACCTGCCTCACTGAATGTCACCTCTTAGAATTCTTCCTTCTCCTCCTTGGTTTAGAATATCCTTTTTGTAATCATTGGTAAGCATAGAAACATCTACCTCTTGTTGCTGTTTGTCATGCTTTCTTTTTTCATCACTATATTATGGTAATATTTTCAGTCTTTGTCAGATATTCATCTCTGGAAGAGGGTAGAAAGAACATTTTTCATTGTGATGGTACAGATTAGCACAGACATCTGTATTTTATTTGAAGAAATAAATGTTGATAATAGAGAGGGTTGCAAAAAATGTATAAGTCAGTGAAAGAAGAAGAGAGGGAAAAAAAGGTCTCTCTTCCAAAGAGAAGAAAACTAGTTCACTTTCTAAATAAACAAGTTTTTTTCCTTTCCTCTTATGTCTGTGAAAGAATACTTTAAAATACTCAAAGAGATAGTGTAATTCTTTATCTGTTGCCTGATAAGAGGGTATTGTAAAAAGCCGTCATTTCAGTGCAAAACTGACACAGCTCTTTGACTTTGGGGGTGAAGTGTGTAAGAGTTGGAATTTCAGCTTTTCCATGAAATTAGCCATAATTTCGAAGATCTTTTTTGCAATCTTTTAGTTTACTTTTATTTTTCTGGAACTACAAAATAGTATGAACCAATAAATTGTTACTCAGGTTTGGTGTTTTGCTCACATAGTATTTGAATGATCTGGAAAAAATCATGATTTACAAGTACTATTCAGACTTCAAGGAGATGCAATCAACAGTATGTGCAAGGGCAAGAATTTAATGCTAGTTGAATTAAAATCTTAACAGGCTGTTAAAGATATTTTTAAAAATTATTGTTGCTGTAGTTCAAGCAGTTAAAAACGAAATGTACATAATGTTCCTAGTACCTTTCTCTTTCTTTGATGTATTGCTCACTCTTGCACAGACACTTGTAATCTGAAGGTCAGTTGTGGGAGTGGGAGCGTTGCAGTAAAACCACTATCACAGCTCCTTGGAAGGAGTCCTGATAATGTTGATTTCTTTCTCCTCATTCTGGAATCCAGATGGGATCTCTCTGATACGTTTGTTAACGTGTTGTACACCTTGCTCTTTATCATTGATTTCAAGTTTATGTGGCATCTCTGACATCCTTACAACTGGTTTTACCACGCTCCAGAGATTTCTTTCTTGTGATGGTGAGTAACTTTGTAGTCCTGGAACCTCTGGTGTCATCCAGTGCCTCTAATTAGTTGTACTGCTTGTTATTGGAAGATCATTCACAGAGTCAGTGCTTGTTATTGGTATCTGTAAGATGCGAAGATCTCGCTGACAGAGCCACCTCTGCCGGCTACCAAAACCTTGCCATGTAAGCCCTATACAGCTATAAAAAACTGAACAGCTAGTGCAAAAAAGGTAATAGTAACCTAGTCATTAGATAACGGCCCTTTAGAGCTTAAGTCAAATATCCTGTTAATATCCAGAAATAAAATGTTCTGTAAATACCTAGGCAGGCCAGGCAAGACCAGATTTTGATGCTCGTGTTGTTAGCTTGATCCAAAGCCTGTGTCTTGTTCCAAGTACTGGCAACACCCTGTTAACAAAGATGCAAAGCTAAAACAATATTGGCAAAATACTTTGTTCTCATTCTGAGCATTGGCATTTAACAAGTGCAGAGGTTTGTTATTTTAACTAGCACACATTTGTTTTTCTTCATTTGATGCTTTGCAAGTGGTACCAGATAACCTGAGTTTGCTTTCAATGCTTTCCTCCAGGGACTTGTGAATGTGCAAGTGCAAGGCTGTTTAACACACAGCAGGAGAGGGGAAAGTAGAAGTTGAGTCACTAGGCTTAAAAGTAACAGAAGTGCAAAAATGTTACAGCTGAAGCAAATATCCTGTGGTAAATGTTGAGAGGCTGAGAAGAAACAAGAGTGATTTTAAGAGAAGTCGGATTCTAAGCAGTCAGAAAGGCAGACAAGTCTCAAAAAGCCTGGGGTAGAGAGGCAGAAAGATTGCATCCTGCTTGATTTGAAGGGAGATTTTTTTTTTTCAGTGAGTGTTTTTGGGTTGTTAAAAATTCATCTTCCAAAGGAATTTCAATATGAAAACACACAGAAGAATGTGAATTCTGGCATAAAAATTATTTTCTTGTACCTCAGTATGTATCTGGGCCAATAAAGAATTCGTGTAGCTTACAATGTTTACAAAATGTGTTTAAAATAATTTGTAACATAATCATTGGGGCTGTTTGTGGGCATAGGTACTGTGTGCATGGTAAAAAAGCTGGAAATTTTATTGTTCTTAAGTAGATAGGAGATCAGTGACTTATTTTCTGGAGCCAAGTATACCCAGTGTTTACCAATGGGGTTTAGGTACGTTTGCAGTATTTGGTCACTTAGATAATAGTTTAAACTGTTCAGTGTGCTTTAGACTTTCATGTAAGTGATTAAATTTAGTAGGATAAAGCCAGCATGTAATATATGATCTATGTTTTGCTAATAGAAACAGAAAATGCTGTTTCTATCCCTGACCTATTACTAGTACTTTCTCAATAGAAGTGCAGTGAGAACTATATATCCATATATTATCCTTCATTTCAATACAGTGCTCTTTTAGTATTCATTTATTCATTTTTAGTAATGGAAGCGTCTACTTTTTAAGAGTCAACAGAATATTAACATTAATGATAAAACAGCAAGAAGGAGCATGAAGGGAAAGGATTATAAACGAGATTTGGGAAATAGCAATATGTTTCTTTTGTAGTGTACAAAAAAGGCATTAAATTGAAGCGGAACCTACTGGATACCAGCAATAAAAGGAAAAAAAAATTCTGTTTGTTTAATAGCAAATGCATTGCAAAAAAGCTTGCAAAGATATATTTTTGTGTTTGCGTGTTTTAAATCATGCTGAAGTTGAAAGTGCATGAATTAGATACCATATTACAGCTTTATCTTCAGTAGCAGCTTTGTTACTTTCAGGGGGATTTTTATCCCTCTAAAAACACATAGGAAAAGCTTGGGGGTGCTGTTGATGATAACTTTAATGATAAAATGAAGTGATAGCTTTGTATTTGATACTAAAGTAGAGGGGCTTGATCTATATTGTGTAATGGTGCATGCATATAATAAAATATTTGGAGAGGAAGGCCAACACCTGCACTGATGTGATATTGTGTTTTAAACAAAGAATGAGGAAAGCATAACTACATGAGAGGAGGAGATGATAGTCAGGAGGATCTTCATAACTTAAATATATGCAGTAATTTTAAGTGTACATATCGAAGATACGAGCTTCCCAATGTGCAAGTATTAAAAAGTGTCCATGTGAATAAATCTTTGTATAAATGTACACATCTGTATTTCATCTTTCACTCTGTTAAATGATTCAGGAGAAAAGATTAATGTGGAGACAATTATATTACTGGAGTCCTGTCAGATTATGAATAAATTCTGCAAAGATAACCCCTAAAAAACTGCCATATTTCAGGTATTACAGAAATAAAGAAAACATGAAGAAAGAGCAGTTTCACTGGTTTAAGTGAAAGTTTACGAATGGACTGGTTCAGTGATTGTCTGGCTCCAGTGATGTCAGCTGTTGAGATTCTGTATGTTTTACAAGCATCCAGGTACCCTGAAAAAAGCCAGGTAGTTGCAGAACATGAATAAAAATCCTGAGACTAATGATGGAAAGTTGGATTTTAAGACGTTTTCATGTGTGTACTTCTACTCCCACTGTCACAAGTTATTTTGATGGCTTGTGCAACTCTTCCTTGACACTCTAAGTTGCTTATTAGAGAACAATAGCTAGGACTCTCGTTGCTTGCCAAAAACTGGTTCATATGTATAGCAAAATAAATCTGGGAATTTTTAATTATTGTGATAACAAGACAGAACTGAGCCTATTTTTTTCTTTGCGAGAAGCTCTGAATTGCAAAGCTAAATATAATATCAGCTGAAGCCACAGGTAGTTACTTACAGGACTCTGAAAATTACGAGATTATCCCACTGAACTCGGGGCAGGACTACGAGGTTGTGTCATTTTTCTTTCCTGTTTTTTAATTGAGATCTGGAACTGAGGGTCTTGCTGTGCTTCAGGAGGTTCTTGAGTGTGGGCTCTTCATGGGTTACAGTTGCTTCAGAGCGTATCCTTGTATTCTAGTGCAGTGCTCTCCAAAGGCCTCAGTGTGGATCTCTTCTCCAGTGCCTGGAGCATCTCCTTCCCTTCTTCATTGACTTTGATGTTTACAGAGCTTTTTCTCGCCTTTATTTCTTTTACTTCTCTGCTCCCTGGTGTTTTGCCCTTTCTTAAATGTTTTCACAGAGGTGCCACCAGCTTTACTGTTGCTCACTGAGTCACTGGTGTGAGGCCATTTCAGAGCTGCCTGGGAGCATTTGTGTCTGGCATGGGGCAGCCCATGACCTTTTCTCACAGAGGCCACCATGCAGCTCTCCTGCTGCCAACACCTTCCCACATAAAGTCATTGCAAAACCAAACAAACTCTATAGCATAACCTCACAGCTGACTCAAATGAGATGAATATTAATAATCTTACAGTTGTTTTTTTATGTTAGGAAAATGCTTCTGTGGGGTTCAGATCTGTTAATAATAACTCCTGTTCCAAAATACCTGGATACACTGAGATGAATGGTGTTGGTGATTACTATTTTGAATTCATCTGTCAACTTTTCCTTGGTGCCAAAGGCCAAGAGATTTTTTTTTTGCACTAGAGGACCTGGGCATTGCATCAAGTGAGTGATACAGGTGGTCCAAGAATCAGGGAAGAAAAAAAAAGTGTTTTACAAATAGCATCACTCCTATTTAATTATGTTCTTAGAACAGTTAGTCTTCATGAACTACTCAAAAACATGGAACCTTGCTTCCAAGCTGGCCTGAAAAAAAATCAAATGATTGGGATACTGTGTTAAAGTGTGTTAATATTGGAATTATTTTTGGTAGCGCGATGTTAAGAACAAGTGTTTGAATTGGAGGTCATTTGAATGTAGCTGGGGCTGCCTTCAGTTTATCTGGGAGATGATCTTTGATGTCAGTGACAACCTTAAATAAAAAAAAAAATCTATGGAAACCAGTACTTGTTCTGTGTTCTGTTGGGATACAGTCTTCCCATGTTCTCAGTCAAAACAATCTAGCTATCAAATTTTGTATCAATAAGCCCATATTAAAGATAGTATTTTTTAAAGAAGGCAATACTGTCCTTGTATTTGCAGTGAATTAGTGTTGCATTTCGTATTATTATTTTGGAAAAATCTTTGACCTAGTGACGTACCATGTTTTTATTAGCAGTCTTGTATATGTAGTGATTCTGTGTCATGTTTTGGTTAAGTCTCTACGACATTGGAGGGTGTGCAAGCTTGATGTCAATCAAGTAGGAGCCGAAGAGCAGATAGAATTTGTCTTCCAGTTTTGGACCACAAATTCTGGGTAGCCATTTCACAAGCATCTATGAAGCAATGGCAATTTGTGGGAATAAACTATTTGGCAATATAGTAATAGTCTCTTAAAGAAAGTTGAATAAAATTTGTGTATATGCATTGCTTATACTTGCTCTTGTATTGCTACAGTAGTAAATTTTCAAATCTTTTTAAGGCATTACTCATATGAACTGAACAGTAGCTTTTAAACAGTAAAACTTTTCAAAATTTCTTTTCTCTGGAACTCCTAGATGCAAATTGAGTGATCTGATTGGTGAAATAACGTGGAGAAGTAATGCGAGAGAGAAAACAAGAAAACTAGTGAGGACAAGAAGGGATAATAAAACATGTTATGAACCCATCAGTCTACCAACATCCATCTTATATTTTCCTCAGTTTTTGGTACTTCCCTTTGTAGCAAATATCCATGCAGACCAGTAGGTCTGTCTTCTCAAGTTCCTTGTAGCTCAGTGCTCTTTCCCAGTATTGGTGAGTAGTAGAGAAAAAGCAAAGCAAACAAGCAAACAAAAGTATAAAAAGACTGGTCAGTTTACTAAATGAGATTAGGGATTGTCATCAACCTGAAGACTAATACTTGCTGATAGTCCCATTTGTTATGAATTTATTACCGTTATGTTTCTCTTATTTTTATAATATCTTTAAAGGAATATGTTCTTATTTAAATTTAGTCTGATCTTCATTTTTTATTATATTACTTAAACTGATACTAAAAATGTTTCTCATTGTGTTTCTCATCACCTGTGGTGGTCATAAAACCAGTATTCAAGGTTTGAGTGTTTTAGTAGGTGTTTTTCAGTAGTTCACTGAAAAAATACATCTATAGTTCACTATCACTATAGTTCTTTCTTTATTGAACATTTATTGAACGTGAACAAGCAGATAAGGTGGATATTATATATATGGGGCAAATTTCTTGAATCTAAGAGATTTTTATACTTCCTTAAGCAGGAAAGGAAGAAATTAGTTGGCTGAATCTATTCCTAAACACTATGTATTTCTGTTTTCCTTTCTCGTTTCCCTATCTGCAAATTTCTCTTGCTGTAGGAAATATTTGCTCTGTTAGTGGGGCTTTTGTTCTGGCTCATTATTTTCCCCTGCTGTTGCTCCTTTGCTCATTTCCTTTTATCTTGCTGCATTGTTTTTATTCTCTCTCCACATTACAGTCCCATTTGGTTTATCCTCTCTTTTCTTTCTTTTTTATAAAACATTATTTTTATCACCCATAAAGCATGCTTCTAAAACTTCAATACCAAAAACTGGAAAGTCACACTTGTTCACTCAACTTCTGTTTTGCTTCAGTCTTTGTCTTATTTTTAGGCAGAAGAAAAGAGAAAAAAATTGCATCTCAGACAAAACTACCCATACAGAATAATTCTCAGGGACTAGGAAGATATATTTTTCCTGTAGTTCTGAATGCTAGCTGCTACGTGCAAAATCTATGAAAAGCAAATAAAGCCATTTTCAATTCTGGGGATGTTAAGGTAACTTTGATTATCTTTTTAAGTGTCTAGAAAATTATATTGGTCTATTCCATCTTGTATCAAGAAAGAAATTTCTGTAAAACTTGTTTACCCACAATTTGGTTTTCTTGAACTACTTTTAACATATTCTGGAAGGTTTATCAAGAAAGCTGTACTGTATGCTGTCAACTCAGACTGCAGAGAGAACAACTGTTTTCAGCTGACCATGCAGATCAGTAGAGTTTAATTAAAATACTTTTAAATTCTTCTTGGCATCTACAGAAAACTTTTTAGACTGCCAGAAGGCTTATTTTGCATTAGTACTTGCAATGTATTGAATTTTCAGTAGGTCATGCAACTGTTCAGGCTAAACATGGAATGATTTCTGTATGTGTATCTTGTCACGTGTTTGTGGAATATCCTAAGACAGTAAATTGGAGGTTGTGAAGAGAGCACTGATGTGATATTCTCCTTTCATATTACTAGCCTGTACTTAGATCTCATAGTTCTTATTGTTGCACTATACCTGTAAAATTTTTGAAGCTTTTTAAAATTCTGTGTGAGTTGCTTAATATTATAGTAAAGATAGGCAAAATTAATATTTTGACAGCATTGGAGAGCTTTCCTTCCACCGAAGACATTTATTTCAGCTTTATTTTTATCCTGCATTGTTCCAACTATTGCTCCTCTTGCCCTTTCGTTGTAAATAGTGAATATAATATGCTGCTTTACTTCTGATTAATTAATCTATGATTAGTACCAGTATTTCTGCATAAGCATAAAAAATGTGTTCAAAGACTTAGGGCCATGTGTTCATAAAATATTCATCTTGTGCTTGTATTAATTTGAGTAGATTATTCCAAGACCAAATAAAAATCTTATTAAATGCACCTGGTAAACCATACCCATTCAACATTTTACATGGGAAGATTTCACCTCCTTTTCATGGAAGGCCTTTTGAAGGCCAGTTGTAAGAACTATCCTGTTGTCTAGATAATTCTTGCCCAGAGGAAGCCTGATGTTGCTTCAGACTTTCTTAACCATCAGATTAAGAAAACTTCTACAGAAATATTTTCATCGTACAGCTCAATATCTATAGCCAGAGGAAGCTCTGTTTTGATTGAAGGACAAGGAAGTGTGAACAGCCTGACTCAACTTCCATGTTCAATTTTGGATGCCAGAACAATATATTGAACTATCCTGAGGCATTAAGCGAGTCATTCAAAACCTCTTCTGCACATTTTCTTAGTTTTTTGGGTTTTCTTTTGCACATAGTATTTTCCTTTTTGGCTAAAAGCATTGCAAATACTCATTAAATGTAACCCCAACAGTAATGTGAAATGTTATTCTGTAACCCCTAGTTGGATAAATTTGTTCCGCTATGTGAGAGTTGATGTTTCAAATAAATAGCAAGGAAACCTCCCACAGTGCATGACAATTTTTTCACTCTTGCACCTCTCCCAAGGTGAGGGAAGTCCAGGTCAGTTCTCACGGGTTAACAAATGCGTTATTTCTGAAAAAGGTCTGCTGCCTAGAGGAAACTATTTTCTTTTGGAAAGTGCAAGTAGGGGAGGCAGTGGGGAAGGGGTCGGAGATGAAGACTCTACAATACAGTTAATGAAACTTTCAATTTTTTTTTCCATATTTTTATCCTGTCTTTCTTTGAAAAGTTATCTGGAAACTTACAGTGCTTTCACTTGATATTCTTGTAAACTTGCCTCATTGACCCATTACAATTCTCTAATTCCCTAGTCTCTATTCTTTCCTGTATTTCTTTTTTTTTTTCTTTACTTCACAGACTTTTTCCTTTGTCAGCACTTCAGTTTCCATGCTACTTCTGTGCTCATTTGTGAAGTCATCTTCCCCATCTGCAGTTCTCATTCTTGACTGAAATCTTTCCTTTAAATACATCTTTTTTGTTTTCTTTGTAGTCATATGGATAGTGCAGAACCAATAACTTGAAATACAAGTTTATATGGAGGTACTAGTGAAGTCAAGAGAGAAATCTTTTGAGTGTAGGATAAAATTTCCAATTGGAAAATAGTTATTGCTTATTTTTTACTAACATTTTTTGCCTTATTCAGCATCTCTATCAGTTACTGCAAAATAGGTTGTATGCCCATGTTAAGAAAATAAGTTGCATCACGGATTGTGACAAAATCCTTAGACTTTTTTTTTTTTCCCTCAAAAGTGTACTCACCAGGCACTTTGTTATTGTTGAGTTTCTGCATCAGCTGTGGATTTCCTGAATGAATGTTGAATTACCATGTTAGTGTTACTGCTGCAAGTGAGCTTCTACTAGTGCACAGAAATAATGAGGATGGTATTTTAATAGTCTTATACTTTCTCCTACTGTTTGCTGCCATTTTCACCTACTTTGTCTTCAGAAGCCAACATCTGACTGCAGAGTCAACAGCTATGGCAACAGCATCAGCTGCAGTTGACAACTAGAGGACCCATGTGACAGACTCTGCACTTCAATAATTGTCTTTACAACACTTGTTTCTGTATCTGAATCAGTGTTGCTTTGGTCTTTGCACTATGAGGCAAACCTTTGCCAGTTACCCCTGATTTTGGTAACTGCATAGCTGACATAGAATTGCAGTGACCCTAGGAATTGCAGGAGGTCTTTCCCTACTTATACACCTTCTTTTCCAGTAATTTCTATTATTTTGCATGACATTAGTGAGAATGAAAATAACCAGGAAAACCTACGTACAAGGTTTCTTTTAAAATGTTCGCTCAAAATTATTTTTCAGAGGGATGCGACACGTTTTGGGATAAAGGATATTTAACCCACAGAACAGTTCAGATTCTCATCCTTAGATGAAAACTACTTCCTGGATTTGTTAGAAAAAAGCCACAAGGGAGCTGGAATCTGTCTCTAGTGTGCTTTATTTAATCACCGATTAGATAATTGCTATTTTTCAATGTAAAAAGTTGCACACAGGCACTACAAACACTGTGATATAGAAAACCTCCCCATTATAACCACTTCGAATTCAGTGCAGTCTTTCCAAAGTAATTGATCAAATGACACATGCTTATGAGGAGCAACATGCTGGTGTTGACACCCTCTTAATTTCAAGGAAGCTGTTTGCTGAGGTAGGAATTGGCCAGTAGCAACTCTGGCTTTTACAGGTTGACTAATTGCCATGCTTGAAAACTTTTCTTTGTATTGTGTAAGCTATTGATGAGGGCTTGGGTTAGGCAAAGTTGGCAAACCAATTTATGAGTGTGCCAGATCATACCATCTACACGACAACTACAATTTCATTACTAGCCATAAATGGAAACAAAGTCCAAATCACAGCATACAGGTCAAAGGATCTCTGAGCCCAATGTAATGTAAGATATCCAAAGGGCTTTTTTTTTGGTCCATTTTAATAACATTGTATTTTCAAAAGGGTTAAGTTGCTTTCTGCAATAAATATTAACTTCAGTGACTCAACATCTTACCAAAGTTTTCCTGTTTCAGAAAAATAGTTAGTTTTAGCAGTGTAATATGCCAATGGGCTCTAAGGTTGCACTAATGAATATTCAAGATCCAGAGCTGCCTTATAAGAAAATATAAACTAACATCTTGAACAGTATCTTTGTTGGTGAACCAGGTCAGATTAGTACAGAGATCCTTATTTTCACTGAAGATTTTGCAGACACATGGAGCTTATTAGGAGATGCCTTAATATGCTGAACTTTGTAGCACATCAGTCCAAATACAAAGCTGTTTTTAAGTACCAGCTGCAGTCAACATCCTCCAAAAACCTAAATGTAGTTTGTGGATATGGATCAAGGTAGCCGTTGGAATTTGAAATATATTTGTAGTGTAAATGACCCAGGCACAACTTTTTGTGCAAATATGAGGAGCTGATAGGTTTTGTAGAAGTAATTATTATTTTTAAGTTTGATGAGGTTATTTTAAATTTGGAGGTTTGATGTTCCTGGGGTTTTTTTTTGCCCTTTTTTCTTTAATAGAGGATTTTTTCATTAGTTTATCTCCTTTTTTCCCATCATTGTATTCTCAATTAGCATAGTGGAGTTTTTTCTGTGTGAGTCTTTTGTACATCAGAGATCCAAAAACTGCATCTTGTACTAATAAGTATTAATCGTTGTGTCCTAAAGTAAGGACTTTTCCCTGTATTTGCCTGGAACAGGTTTCACCATTGCTGTAAAGAAACCTGCTCATCTATTTTGCCTTTAAAAGGTGCAAAAAAGCTGCTGTGAAAGGTGTCAGAAATGAGAACCACCTTTTTCTTTTCTTTTTTTTCTTTTTTTTTTTTTTGTAATGGGATCTAAAATTGAATATCTTGCTCATTTATTTGTGTAACACAAATAGAATTGAATGGATTTTTTTTTTTACAGTTCCTGTGAACACATATGGCAAGATTGAAGTAAAAGCTATTTACAAGTTGTAAGAAACAGAAGGGAGAGCAATTGCTGATTGCTTCCATTGCTTAGCTCTCCAAATTCAAAAATTATTGAAAAGTTGTGCCTTCCTTCCATGGAGTTTAAAGGCCAAAATCTCTATCAGTCTCTATCCAAAATATTTGGGGTAAGGTAGACAGGTAGTATTTCTTTTTATTTTTACCATTATTCCTTGCAGTGTGACTGGAGAGAAGAGGGGACTACTCATTTGAAATTTAGAAGATCTTATTATCTTTGCAAAATGAAACTGAATATACATAAAGTCCTGGGTGATGCTCTTCTGTCAGAAAGCATTCTTCTGCCTTTGTTTGACTTTGTATGACATTTGTAACTTAGTCAAGTAGGTTCTGCTCAGATCCAGTTTTGTAATGAAACTATGCCTCACGTGGAGGGACACAATTTGGGTATTCAGCTATTTATCATTTCCAAGGCAGAGAGAAGTAAATATTCTGTCACCTTTTCTCAGCTGTCACTTGTTTTAGCACACTGAACTCTGGGATCGTGATCTGTGCAAATCGAGAGCACTCCACTAGGGAATTCTGGTGCATGGTAAACAATGTGCATTGCAGTGCCTTTTGCATGGCGTGAGCATGATCAGTTCTTTTGTGTGTTTTTTTTACTATGGAAGTTTCTGAAATGATATTGAATTATGTAATTCTGTTTATTTAAAAAATATTTTTTTAGAAAGTGGTGCTGACTTCATTTAGTCTGTTACTTGAGCAAGTATGATTCATGTTTAATCTTCACTTGCATATGCTGTTACAAACACTAATTAATCCTATTTGGAAAGACAAATTATGATTAATGCATATCCTTAAAATTTACACATAATTACACAGAATATAATCTCTAAATTTGTATAAATAGAACTTAACAATTTGAACATTGTAGATAATAAGCAATTTTCTGAACTTACATTTGCATGTGCTAATTAACCACTGCTTCATTGTATTTACATTTGCAAACAATTTTTTTCTCATTACTCAACTTAGTGCTCTGTGAACAAAGAAAAGTAACGTACCATTTTTGGCACAGGTCAAAAAGATACTTCTTATACCTGATTTTGAATCTAGACTCATCTTCTGATGAATTTTATTAATGGCATTTTATTTAACAATTGCTATTGATTTAATTGATTCTACCTGCACATAAAAAGGAGGAAAATTCTGAAATTATTTTTTCTTTTTACTATTTTCATGAATATCTTATTCTTGGAAGACTAAACCTTTATGTAATAATAAACTTGATTGTGGCATACTAAAAATACATGGATCCACATGCAATATAACAAATATTCTGTGCTAACAGTAATAATGAATATATTAGATTTTTTTTAATATGTACACATTTTGTCAGTTCTTACATAGAAGATTTTGAGATCTGAACTATCTAAAATTCTGAAAAAGAAGTAAATTTCTTGGAGGCCTTAATTTTTGGTTCTGTTTTCAGAAGAAGATTAAAAAGTACATATGAGCATTGTGATGAAATGGGTAATTTGTGCAATGTGGTAGTTTAAGCAAAATACTAATTTTCAACAACAATAAGCTAAAGATAAAATTTAGCTACCTTATTTTTACAGCTGTCCTAGTACAAACTCCCACTTCCTAAGTCCAAGTAAAGCCCATAGCTGAAAGGCTATCGTTATCTTGCATTTAAATACATTCACTGTTTTCAAATAATTTTAACTTTTTTTGTTTCCCTATCATGAGTCAAAAATTTTATTTAGAAATATTTACTAACAGTAAGTAAGTAAGTCTTCCACTATCTCATAAAATCATAGGCGTTAACAGTAAGTGGTGATTATGTACTGCTTAGTGAAATATTTGTTGTTTTGTTTGTTGGATGTGCCTGCTATTGTATAAAGCATGTTAATCAACGAATCATAATTACTGAAGACTGGCAAATACATGGGATCTCAGACATTTTAAAAATTGTTATTGCGGTATATTATATTATTCTTAAAAATATATTTTCTACACTTCTAGTGTGAGTTTCTAATTTAGATAAATGGAGGATTCCAGAGCACAGATCTTTATATTGTTGCCAGTGTTAACATAAAGCTTCATAAGATGGACATAATGCAGATCAGCAATGTAGCCTCTTTTGGTCTCTAATTTGTCTCTTTTTGTGAATAATTCCATGGTGTGTTTGTGGGTAAATTGTCTGTATTCAATGTGTGGAAAGCTGTAGTCCAGACTGATGAATAGTTGCATTTATAAAAACTCACTGAAATACCTCAGTAAGCTTAAATTAGGGGTTATTCAAATGAGCTACTGATAACTTTACTTAGACTGTGTTCTTTTTCCTTGAACCATTTTTCTGTCTGTCAGTCTATGAAGTTCACATTTAAGACTTGTGATTACATTTTCTAGTACTTTAAAAAATGGCCAACTTTATTATTGTTATTTTTGTGGGGTTATAAAGTGTTTTACACATTCTCCTGAATCAAAAATGGGCATCAGTTGTAACTAACAGATGTGTAGGTTTTTCTTGCATATGATTACTATTTACATGTATCTGCTTATGGTTTATTTATTACTTGAAAAAAGTCTCCAGGGAAAGCTTTTGAGATGCTTTCATTGGAGGGTAAGTCTTTACATGTTAAACAAATGTAATCATTATTGGCGGGGGGGAGAAATGAATGGAGAAGAGCTGTTTTACTTACTGAGGCCTACTTGATTTTTTAATAGTGCTTGATCCATCTCTGACTTTTTGAGACAATATCACATTTTTGTACAAGCCTTATTTTTTGTATGCAACAACAAAGCATTATTAGTACTTCCTAGTAGGAAGACAAGGTTCTCTCAAATTTTTTAATCAAGTGGTTGTTTTCTGTTTTCATTTTCATTGAACCCAATTCTCTTCTTGCAGGTTTTCATTGTTAGTTGCATCTATTTAATCTTCTGTAGACTGTTCTTCCCTCATTTTAAGTTCTGAAATCAAGTTCTTTACTTTTAACCTCATATTAGTTCTCCAGGTCCACAAAAAGCATGTTAATCCAAATTCAGAAGTTTTGACACTGCTCTGTCCCTGAAATTTCTGCAGTTTTCTGTACAGGTGGCTACCTAACATACTGTATACCATTTCCTCAAAGTGTTAGCTTTAAAAGAGATGGATCTTATTCACAAGTGTAAATTTGATTTTAAATTACTGGCAGTTGCTGGTCTAAAATTTGTGTCTTTTCTTCTGTTTAAAGATATTGGACAAAAATCTTCAAAATCAAACCCACATTGTATTATAAATCGAACAACCTTCTCTTCACTGGGATTCAGTTTAGTTAATTTACAGTTATTCAGTAGGTGCCTGTTTCTCATTTATTT
>WEIV01002619.1:17813-27948 GCA_013390005.1 Calyptomena viridis
TCACTGTTTTCAAATAATTTTAACTTTTTTTGTTTCCCTATCATGAGTCAAAAATTTTATTTAGAAATATTTACTAACAGTAAGTAAGTAAGTCTTCCACTATCTCATAAAATCATAGGCGTTAACAGTAAGTGGTGATTATGTACTGCTTAGTGAAATATTTGTTGTTTTGTTTGTTGGATGTGCCTGCTATTGTATAAATAAAAAACCTGAACGAATCATAATTACTGAAGACTGGCAAATACATGGGATCTCAGACATTTTAAAAATTGTTATTGCGGTATATTATATTATTCTTAAAAATATATTTTCTACACTTCTAGTGTGAGTTTCTAATTTAGATAAATGGAGGATTCCAGAGCACAGATCTTTATATTGTTGCCAGTGTTAACATAGAGCTTCATAAGATGGACATAATGCAGATCAGCAATGTAGCCTCTTTTGGTCTCTAATTTGTCTCTTTTTGTGAATAATTCCATGGTGTGTTTGTGGGTAAATTGTCTGTATTCAATGTGTGGAAAGTTGTAGTCCAGACTGATGAATAGTTACATTTATAAAAACTCACTGAAATACCTCAGTAAGCTTAAATTAGGGGTTATTCAAATGATTTTTAATCAAGTGGTTGTTTTCTGTTTTCATTTTCATTGAACCCAATTCTCGTCTTGCAGGTTTTCATTGTTAGTTGCATCTATTTAATCTTCTGTAGACTGTTCTTCCCTCATTTTAAGTTCTGAAATCAAGTTCTTTACTTTTAACCTCATATTAGTTCTCCAGGTCCACAAAAAGCATGTTAATCCAAATTCAGAAGTTTTGACACTGCTCTGTCCCTGAAATTTCTGCAGTTTTCTGTACAGGTGGCTACCTAACATACTGTGTACCCTTTCCTCAAAGTGTTAGCTTTAAAAGAGATGGATCTTATTCACAAGTGTAAATTTGATTTTAAATTACTGACAGTTGTTAGTCTAAAATTTGTGTATTTTCTTCTGTTTAAAGATATTGGACAAAAGTCTTCAAAATCAAACCCACATTGTATTATAAATTGAACAACCTTCTCTTCCCTGGGATTCAGTTTAGTTAATTTACAGTTATTCAGTAGGTCCCTGTTTCTCATTTATTTTTAAACCTTAAACTATGTAGTTTATACATTGTTCTAAAAATAATGTTGCTATTGAACTTCAAGGGCTGTCCACAAGTTGTGATCCAATGATAATTTATGTAATAATGTTTGCCAGGGACTTGTGAGAGCTGGAAGTAATCACTGGTAAGGCAATTTGAGTCTCTACATGTATCCTCATTTGAGGTATCTGCTTATCCTGTCACAATTACTTAAATGTCACATTTAAATGTTTCATCTTTTTCAATGCCTTAAGCAAGGTGAGTGATTACAGTGGCACACCAGTTATCTGCAGGCAGGCATTCTGAATTACCACTGAAACCTAGATTTCTACAGTTCACATAGAGGTACATACACACAAATGAATCAGAAATTTATCAGCAAGACACTCAAAGTAATACTACTTGTTGATTTGGTCCTGGTAAGTCCTTCTGAGATTGCTGATTTTTGGGAGATTACATTACAAGACCCGAAATTAATAATTTGTGAAAGTCCCAAGGAAGTAGAAGGAGAGGAGTGAAAGACAAGAAACCATCTCTTCTTCCAAGAGTTTTCTGGAATCTGAATAGTTTAAGGAAAACTATATTAGAGATTGTTAAATATGGATCTCTAAGGTTGGAGTTCCTGCAGAAACTCTTTTTTGCATCACTCATTTTGCAGCTTTAGTACTGTATATGAACAGTGGTGATATTGAGACAGTTAATTAAAGCTAAGTGGGATGGAGAAAATAATTCTTTAATAGGAACATGCGATGCAAAAAATACTTATTAGCAAAGCTGCCTTCAGTGATACAGATCTGAGGTCACCTGTGAAGGATCACCCTGGGATTCAGTTCAAGGAAGGTGCACAGTTCTGTCTTCCTGCCCCTTTCAGTTGTGCTGAGCTATTCACTCATATTTTGGACCTACATATTGACTCTGCAAAAAGTGAACAATTTTCTACTGGTTTTCTCAGTTTGAGGGCTGTTTAATGTCAGGGCTGGAAGTTTAAAGGGCAGTATTATGATATTGGGAAGAGTAGGTGATTACTGGGGAAGCCCAGCTCCTCCCTGAAGATGTGATTCACTCTAGCTAAACCCGTTAGTGGCAGTTTGCCATTGAATTTGCACTAGCTCTCCCTAGACAACCCAGTGAGCCAGCTCAGGAAGGTATTCTCTTTTCTGTCAGCGACTGGTGACCTGACTGAGCTCCTGACCTGGCTCTCTGGGTTGAGACATGCCAGTGCTTGTAAGAAAGGAGCAGCAGGAGGCCCAACACCACCATTGCTGTAGGCTGCAGCTGGCTGGTGTACTACTTCAGGTCTCCGTGAAAGCAGAGGGCCTAGGGACAGCATAGTATGGCTTTTCTTTTTCCCCCACAGTGGATAGTGATTTTCAGATATTTGGGTAGTGCCTTGTCTTGAAGAGCTCACCACAACAATAATCTACGATGCAATCACTGCTGCTTACATTGAAGCGGGTAGGGCTGCAGGACAAGACTATGGAGTCCAAACTTTGACTGACCTTCTGTGCTCTAGAAGAGTGATATCTCACTGATATAAATAGCTGAACTCAAACTTAACCTGATACTCTGTTAATCCAATGGGGTTTGAAACATGGGATCAGAAGAGTCATGACTTTGGCTTGAGCATTCACGGGGATAAGTGGAAACCTATTTAAATTTTAAATGTGGTGCAAATAGCTGGAGTTCAAACCATATAAAGAGTATGTGCATGCTTAGGTTTGTGCCTGGGCGGATATAAATTCTTGTCAGCCTTTGTAATGTTCCAAATCCTGAGTAATCAATCTCAAACTTCCACATAGTTCAGTAAGTTGATAGCCTTGCTTTTTTGAATAAATGGAAGTGAAAGTACTAATTTTGTTAACTGTTTTTTCAATTGGGTCATTAAAAGTAGTTCAGTTACCATATGTACCATAGCTTTGAAAGCCTGAGGCTATTGAAAGGGAAGCCTTAAAGATGTAGTTTTATGTTTGCTAGGAAAACTCAATGCTGTTAATGTAAGGCTGGCGAGAGATAAATATCTGTTCATCAATATTTCATTTAGACAAATTTATCATGATGTTTTCAGAAGCACCCATCCTTAAATATATTCCCTAAACTCAACTGAAGTGTCTTTGTACTCTATCCTAAATCTAGCATCCTGCAACCCCCAGAGTATAGGAATAAGATGTTTACATAGTATATTAGCTCCAAATGTTGATTTCTTTCATTTTATTTGACAGCTATTCAGTCAACTGTTACTGGATCTTGTGAGATGAACTGAATATTTTTCTTTTAGCTGGAGGAAAGAAGGGAAGAGAAGCAGTAACTAGTAGTGATGTAGTTCTACACTACTTATGGCACTCCAACAGCAAGATGTTTGAAGTGGTTTCTGCTTTCTGTGTAGCATTGAATATTGTGATGATGGAGCCACTGTGTGAATTGGTTGACATGGTTGGAGGGGTCCATCTACAGCATCCTGATCTTTAGAGTTAGGCATAAGTGGGTGGAGGGATGTAAGAAGCTATTGACTTCTCTTTCAGTGCAGCTTCCCCTGCAGAAGCAGGTTAGTTTTGGTAAAATATTCCACCTTGTACCTTGAGTTGTGAGAGGGAAATCTAAGACCGAATCAAGTTGACACTCAGCTTCAGCCACAGTCTGTGGGGTGTGACTGTCAGTGGTAGCACATACTTGAGTGCTCCATGGGCAGAGTCAAGGCATCATAGGATGCCAAGGAGTCACAGGATCCCTGGAGTCACGTTTTTTTTCTGGTGGATGGTCAAAGGCAGAATACTCTCATGTGTGGTGACATTGGGGAAACACACTGGTATACCAAGTGCTCAGAGAACGTGTCTCATGCTAGTACAGACCTTGCTTGAGAGGGAATGCTCACACATGATCCTAAAGGGCCATGCTGCAAATGTCGAGTATCACTGAGGGTTGCGACTGGTGACACAGGAGCTGTTGACAGCCCACATTCTTTATGATGTAGTCTGTTATGGGCAGCTGTTGAAGCTATGGGATTCTGACATGGTAATTCTTTCTGAGAAATACAAACTTTTACACGCCACACGGAAAAGTGTGTTGCTTAGAAAAATGACATTTACACACCACCAGGCAAAGAAAAAAAAGGCATGCACAGTATCATTTGTGGTAAGGAAGAATAAATAAAGAAGGCAAAAGTATCAGAATGATGGAAAACCTTAATAGAATTCTGCCACTGAAGTTCAGTACTATCAAGAGCATTTCTCCTCATCTCAAAATAATACACAAGTGTGAATTAGCATATATGAACAGAAATAGTCCGTGCCTGGGTTGTAGGTGCTATTATCAAAGCATGATGTATATAAAAATTTTCATTTTACCATTTGTGCAGATTTACCACTCAAATCAATTCATAGCATTTGAAAAAAAAATGCAGTAGTAGTTCTGCTGGTTAATTAGGTAGTTTTTGAAAATAAAATGCCGTTGGATATTTTACACCTGTGAAGGTAGCAATGAATTGGTCATATATTGGTATTTCCACTCTTTTGTTGTCGTTGCTATCTGATGTTGAATATGTGACTGCAATGTCACTCAGTGTTGTAAGGATTGTTCTGGAATTTCTGCTTTACCTTTCTGAACCCACCTTTTTTCCACCACAGCATGATTTAGCAGTGACTTGAATTTAATTATCAGAAAACCTTTTTTTTCATGCTTCTACTGATGTTCTGTATGATTTACCTTGGTAATTTTTCCTTTCTCTACCTCGATTTCCTTATTTGCCATTCAGTGAAATGCTTTGAATTCTCTGAATGTCAAGAATTAGTTTTTTTAGGAAAAGGTACCTGCTTTTTTTGTTAGTATTTGCATAAAATATTTAGATTTGCCATACTGCAGTGCTCGTTGTTTAGTAGAAGTAACAAATGTGATGGCTTTGTGTCAACATTTCAAAGTAAAAATGAGTGTTAATAATGCAAAAGCCATTAGCTAATCAGCTTGTTATGAACAGTCTAAATAGGCAATTTTAAAACCCTTATCTGTCTTTAACTAGATTGAAAAGTAATATGGTGAGATTCATAGTGGATCATAAATTGGCATAGTTTAAATGCTCTTCATTTGGTGTGCTGCTACTATGAAACCAGGAAATGTGTCATCTCAGAAATTTGTCTGCTGTTTTGTATATGGCACAGGACACTATATGACACTTCCACCATTGTCTTCTAAAGGCCTGTACTGTGAGAAGAGAGAATTACTGAATTTTCTGAGTGATTTATTATATAAATGAATTAATGTCGCTGTTCCTGTGCCAGGTTGCTTGAACAATTTGAAACTTTCCTCAGAGAAAAAAACAAATAAACTGTTCTGAAAAAGTATTTTCAACAATCTAGGAATGGATTATTCTTTTTGTTTCTTCTGTTTAAAGTGGAATAATGATCAGAGATTCACATGCTTTAACCTAAGAAGTTCTTAGTTGGTGATTTTTCTGATGTTTGATTATTGGGAGCAGGGGCTATATTTTGAATGCTTTGCAATATGGTTTATTATTTTCTGCCTCATAGGTGAAACATTTATTTTCTAATAAATCTGGAGGAATTTAATCTGAAAGTACATTTTATGTGCGGTGATTAGATCAACTTAATACTGATTTCTAAGACAGAATTCATCTGTTATTATAGACAAAATGAGAGAAGGTTACTAAAAATAGGACTTATCCTGACTAGGATTATTGCCTGTGTGGATTTTGATACCTAGTTTTGAAACTTTTGATTATTGAATATGTTTCATAGCAAAATAAAAGAAAAGCCTGCACATTGTAAGAACTTGTGCGTTATTCTCCCCAAAGCTGCCTTGACATCTGTGACACCCGTCCCTGGATTTAGCCTGAATCACAGTTAAAAGTGTGGAGGATTCTATAATGGTGTATAGAGGAGTTGCACTTTAGTGTGTGGTGTTACTTTACTGAAGGTGTATGAGAGCATGACATGGAACCATAATGCAGCTTGTTCTGCTTTACCACATTATGACAGGATTAACTTCTGCTGTAGTCAATTGTGTTTTGATTAATGCATCACAAAATGTGGGCCAGCTGGACAGCAGCCTACCCCAGGAGCCATGTGATGTTCCCAAATTCATCATTCTTGGTATGTAATGTGTCACATTTTCCCTGTGGGCTGCCATAACCTATTATTTCGTAGCAAGGTTGAGCTGCTAAATTATCTGACTTTAATGAAAAAGTGAAATACAGCTCAAAAGTTCAGGATTGGCTTGCAGTCAGTGAGTCCTACTGTCTTCTGTTATGGATGATAAATCAATTGACTTGCACTTATGTATTCTGCTTTTTTGATGGATTTTATGTAAGGATGTGCTGTTTTCTTTTGGTAACATATCAGCAAAATAAACCAGCGTGTTAATGATGTACTTTTTGATTGCAGATAGACGTTGTTTTGGGTTACCTTGTAAAGATTTCAGGTTGCTAAGTTCAATTTTGCAAGCTATTCTGTGGTGTTGTTTTGGGTTTCTTTTTTCCTCATGAAGTGTAGAAAGATTTGTTGTCTCCAAACACACCCAACTCTGACTTCACCTTCCCTGATACTATTATTTCAGTAAAATACAAGCCTGTAAAACCTAGTGCCAGCACTTAGGTCTTGTTGCCCATTGGCTTTCAAGAAGACTGATCCCAAAGAAAGTATGGTCTCTTATGTTAAAAGCAATTGCTTGTAACTGTACCTTTAAAAAATATTTTGTTGTTGTACAGATCTTAATGTAACAGACAATTTAGTGAGAAGTGTAGTATTTGCTTCAAATATTAATTCCATCAAAAAGCACCTTGTTTTATTAGAAAAAGTGGTGACTCCAAAATTCACCTCTGCAACAGAATCGTTGGAGATAAAGTGTAAAATGCTGTGGGAGGCAGCAATCTCCTATTTATCTTTCTTCACTTGGGTTCATAGTTTTCTGTTTCTTTTTTAAGGATCTCTACTTTTTCAGTGTGATACAGATCCCGTGGTGGAGAACATGAGCTACTTTGTGAAAATGAGCCTGCAAGCTGCAAGCAAACCATTTTGCTGAGGCAGCAGATTGTTTAAATTGTGAGAGATGTGATGATAGATAACATGACTTACCTTACTAAGTGCCCCCTATTGACAGTGCTGGTAATATCCAAAGCCAGCTTGGGTTGTTTCATATGTCTTCTGTCTCTCTTGCATTACTCAGGAGTGGAGGATTGATAAGTACTGTTCTGGTTTGTCCTTTGGGTGTCTGATCAAGTCAGGGGTTTCAATTTTAAATAAATTGTGAAAATTGTCTTCCAAAACAAAAAAAAAAAAGAGGGGGTTTCGTTTTTAAAAACAAGCACTGCAAACCTGTCAGTGTCTTAAATGTGTAATTCTGTTGTGAAATGATACGAGGAAATGTGACAACAGGGCAGCAAGCTTCAACTAGAAGTTGTACACAATTCATTTCCATATCATCTTTACAGAAATATTAATTCCTAGTATTTTCAGGTTTTTTCCTCAGCTGATTTAAGCTGTAACTGGATGAAAATATAGTCATAAATGTGGGCTTTTGTTAGTTATTTGGAAGAGATAAGATAAAATAGTAGCAGTTAACTAAACTGATATGTTTCATGGCTATCTCCAAGTTTGTACATCTGAAAATGCACTCTAAATTTATGCCAGGATACTGCATCATTAATGTTTAATGGAGAAATAAATCTAGGTATCATCAGCATAACAATGCTATAATCTTTGGATCTGAGTAATGTGTCTCATGTGGGTGGGCGTGAATGGCAAGTAAGAATGGATAAAATATGCGACTTTATGTAAGGCACTGTGGGGGATTGGTGAAGATCTAGATGCTATTCCTGAGTCACAGCATAGTAATGTTTATGTGTAAAAATAAACACTCTAAAATCAGAGTTACACCATAAAAGAGACAGCAATATTAACATAAAAGGAAATAAATCTTTTCTTCCACTTTAAAACAAACAAACAAAAAGCTACAATGAAACCCCCACTATAAAAAGACAACTTAAACATAGAATTATTTTCTGTGCTACAGTAGTTTGTTTACTTAGATATCCAGTATTTTGTATTCCATAGAGAATGAAACTGAACACTTAACTGATTTCCCTTATGAAAAGACAGCAATTTTGATTTATGCTTGTTGATGTTAGATCCATAGATTGTATGGAGATCTATAGAGAGGCTGTCCATATATCAGAATATTTCACTTTATTCTCAGAAAGAAATACCTCTGGAATCCTACTTAGTAGGGCAGCATAAGTGGCAGCAGGGATTTATTGAAGCTTTACTAGCTGATGATAACAATATGAATTTCTGGTGAAGTAGCAATTTGAGGGCCAAACTACTGGTCTACGCTGGCTGGTTTTTTTTTGCTGTACCCTGTGTATCTTGAGATACTCCCAGAGACTTACAATCACAAATCAATCTGTCCAAATCAGTTAGAGGTGAAGTTAGAGGAGAGCAGCCAACATTTTGATAAACTTTTGTCCTTTAGGCAGCTTGTGAAATACAACCTGATTTTGTAGGGAAGTTTCTCAATATATTCCATGCTACAAACAAAGGAACAGTCTGCTGTAGAGTTTCACTCTGCTTTTCTGGTTTTGGAATTGCTTTTGCAGATTTTGTAGTTTTTAATATTTAGGAAGGGGGTGGTTAGCTACTGGTTCTATTTTCTATCTTAGGTCTTTCATTGCATTGTTAGTACTATTTTGCATTTATATAGAAACATAAATCTAATGCATTGTATGTACATAAACTTTAGCTTTATGGTGCTTAGAGGTGCTAAGTAGCATTTTTTTATTCTCAATTTGGTAATTCTTATTAACATAGGCCCACTTTTTCTTTTCATGTGTCTAGCACTTAGCTATCTTCCCACATAATGCATCATTTGCAGATTTAATTAATGGCTTCTTCATTTAATGACTACTTGTAAAAATCTGATGAAACTTTAACACTCATCCAACCACTGGTGGAGTAGGCTGCATTCCATATGTGAAATTCTGTTACAATGAGTTTTACTTATTGTTTATCACTGATTGTGATTCATCTAGTGATACTTTCAAGCAGAGTTACTTTAATTTTGTTTTTCAACTTCCTGGCGTGATTTACTAGTCACATGGCATTGCTTATTAAATGTCTCGAATCAAGAACATCAGTAGTTCCAGAGATTTTTACATCTTTTTAAGTGACTTGTGAAAATTAAACATTTTACAAGCATCCAGTTAGACAAAAAACAAATAGAAAAATCTGATTTCATAAACAGAAGTCTTCCAACAAAGTCTGAGATCCAGTGACCCTGAACACTGCCTTAAGAGTATTCAAAGTGTACATCACCATTTACGTGGTTCAAATGTACCATGAATAAAAAGAAGTGTAGTTCTCTGTATTAAATGGAAGAAATGCTACTGGAGAAAGAGGAGTACATCACTTCCTTGACTGTGTCTGTGAAGGCTTTATATATTTATATTTACATTTATATACTTTTTAAGGTCTTTATGATTGTAATTAATTCAAAAGTTTCATGTAATGGGAAGACTTAATGGTCTAATTTTTTTAGTTATTCTTTTAATGATTAAGGAGGTTAAGTTCAATTATTAATATAATAGACAAATGAACTTTTGGCCACTGGAAATCTGCAAAATTTTCCACTGTGTTATTGCTGTCTTAGCACTGATAATCCGTGTATTTATGTAAGAAAATACAGGAAATGGAGAACCTCACTCAAGTGCTTATTTTCTTTTGTAAATACTGTGCCTTGGTGCAGCCTAAGCAAGTTCCCAGAATTTGTAGAGCTTTATTTTCTCCTCTGAACAAAAGAAATCTGAGTGATTAAAAAGTAGGTACCATTGGTCAAACATCTATGTCTAGATCCTTTATTTAGTTGTTACTAAAATATTTTCTCTTCTCTGTTTTTCTTAACAGCTGCAGCTGTTTGAAACAGCAGTATTTCTCTCTCATTGATACACGTTGAATGTTTGTTTTTCTGTAAGAAAATTATTATTCAGTTCTATATGTAAGAAAACTTAGATGGATTGAGG
>WEIV01002620.1:2936-19426 GCA_013390005.1 Calyptomena viridis
GTATAAAATATGAATGCTAATACTGTCTTTTTTATATGGTGGAAATATTGACTTCATACATTAATTAAATATCTGTCATTTTATGAACTTCTCATGCTCTAATTTATTAAAATTGCTACTCCATTTAATAGTTTTTGAGGATGTTGTGACAAAAACAAATAAAAAAAGCAAAAATTTTTAGCCTAATATGCTTTTCAGTAGAGATAATTATTTCTCACTACCAGTTTTTCTAGCAAGGAGACATTAACACATTAAGTAAAAAAATAACTCACACATGCAGTTGAAACATCAGTTGCACTAATGTCACTTCAGGTTTTTTAATTTGAAAAAATATATGGCTACCTATTTTCATAAAAATTTGCCTAGAATGTAGTGAAGAAATTAAGAGAGTTATTTTTTGTCAAAGACCAGAAGACTAGGATTCCTCTTTACTGTATTTTTTTTTTAGCCTTCACAAATGAGCACTTTAGATAAACTAATGTACAGTTAGCTCATGTTCTGAATCTCGTAAGTACTTCTGCTCAAACAGATCACATCTGCATACTTTATATTAACATAACTTGTTTCCAAAAGTCTGTTTCTGGTTAATCTCTCCAATTTACTCCTGAGTGGGTTTATTGGAATTTGTCAAATTCTTGTCATCACTTGAATCATGCCTACTCTGGATAAAAGAGTGGAATTTTGATATCTGAAAGCAAGGTTTGAGGAAACTAAATAGCAGGTGTGGAAACAAATTAATTCCGCTGCACCAGCTGCCCAGCTGGTGAAGACAANTCCTTAGAAAAATGGGATTCTCAAAAATCTTTCCAAAATCAACACTGAAGGCACCATTTTTCCTGAGGTTAACAAGAGAGCAACTGTATGATAATGTTAAAAGGTTCACCATAGTAGGTTAAGATAATCTAATTCTTTCCTCTATACAACAATTGTGTATACTGAGAAGATTAGAAAACATTCTAGTAGTTATGCACTGGCACTTATGTGTACTCCATATATAGCAGCACAGAATGATTTGGATTGAAAAGGGTCTTCAAAGTTTATCTAGACCAACACACCTGATATGAGCAGGGACATCTGCCTCTAGAACACATCGTTCAGTAGACATCTTCAGCAATTTTTTTATCAGGCTCTAATTCACTTATAACTTGAGCTAAATTAAGATGACAGGCACATAAGAGCACTTATGACATCAAAATATGTGTAAGGTGATATAAAATACATGAAAACATTGGAGGATAGGCACTCGATCTATTTATATTTGATTTAAATCTGCAAGGTCTCATTTTCTTAAAGCCAACTAATTCATGATAAAGGCTTTTCTGACACACACGACCACGGATCATGTCATTTTATGTATCCCATATCTCAGGTGATATCAGATACACTTTTCTCCTACGTGAGGAAGTCAGTTTTCACAGCTTACATAGTTTCTGTAGTCCTCTAAAGAAACGCAGATATATAATTTCACACCTTTCTGCCAACCTAGTGTATTTCTTTTCTCCCTCAAGCACACTTGTTTCTATATCTTTTGGAAGAAAGAACTGTGTCAAGACCCAATTAAGTCTTGTTTCATGTTTTTAAGTATGAAAAAAAATGTTCCTTTGTCAGAATGGATGCCAGCTACTGATCTTGATCTTGATTCTTGACTCAATAAGTGGTCCTCCACAAGCAACTCATGCTGTACCTTGCAGTATAAAGTCTCTACATTCATTGTATTTTATATCAGTCTGGACATAAGTGCATTTGTAAGGGGTTTTTAAACAGGCTTGATACAAGTAGGCTATCAATACACAACACATAATAAAATCAATACTTGGGATATTGGCTATTCTGAGCCATATATACTCTCTTTGTATTCAAGAAACATTAAAGTGGAAAACTCATTAAGTTACTAGGGAAAAAAAAAACCAACTAAAAATAGGTGCTTTTAAAAGACATCTAGTCATTGTCAGTGTTGTAGCTTTTACTTTACATCCTTTTCGTTGTATGATTGTTGTCTGCTAATACCTGATTTTTACAAAACCAGAGACACAAAAACAGAATCCAAGAATGTAGTAATATTACACGTTGGTTATGGTTAGAATGTCAAAATATGTACTTAGCCAAAATTTAAGGAAACAGATTCTTCTAAACCTTAAATTCAGTATTATGCCTTTTAAAAACTATTACTTTAAACAAAAAATTGATTACTTCTTTTGATTTTAAAGGCCTAGGTGTCTAAAACGGACCTCAGACACATATTTCCCTAGGCTTTTGAGCAAGGACATTAGTTCCTGTTGGAAAATGGAATGTTCATTCATTTTCCTTAGGTTAGTACTGGTGTTTCCCGTAAAGATCTTTCTCCTTGAGCATGTGGAAAAATAATTTGACTTTCTGGTTTTGTATTTTTTATTTTTATTTCTGGAATGATAATGAGTTCAAGTTCTGTTTTAAAATTACTTTATAATGAGTGACTGGGTAAAATATAATGGATATTGCCTATCTAGGAGTATATCCTATTTAGAATTTCTGTGAGAGAACTAGACCTGTTTGACATCAGTATTGTATCACCAAGGATTTTAAACTGCCACTGACTAGCCCAGATATAGCACAGTTATAAGCAAATGATCATAATCAAAAACATTCAAGACATATACATCCCTAAAATGCAACTACTCCTTTTGTATAACATTGCAACGCATTCATTGCAGGAATAATCTTATTCCAAACAGAATAGTGCAAGTGAGATGGACTGTGCATACTGAACTCTCTGACAACCATCTAAACTGTATCATGTATCCTCTAACCTTTGCATAATCTTTCAATTTTTTTGTCTCCAACATTTTTTAGATAATATCTGAAATCTTTCATTAGAAATGATAGCAACACTACACACAGAATGTTACATCCATTTGGGTTTTTTTCATGCAAACATAAATAATGTTGTCATCCTTACATGTTGAGGGAAAAAAATAGAAGATAGGCTGTCTGTGTCACTAGAAATTTAGACAAAAATATCTTGGAAAATGACATATTTAATAAATATGTAAATAAAATATTGTCCTAAGATAAATCTCTGAGTGTTGTTCTCATAGATATCTTAGTGAAAGAGTGAAGAGTAATTTAACAAATTGAAGGTGTCATTTTATTTGAGTCTCTACATGTACTTTTATTCGAAAAACTTTCAAATATCAGAACTTTTTTTCAGAAATTCATTTACCAAAATGTTCTGATTTTTTCTCATATACTCTTTTAATTTTTTTCTGAAATACTCAGGATGTTACTGCATGCAGCAATAACTTCTTTCTTAGGTATATGCGTCGTAGTAAAGCTCTCAAGCAGAGGTCAACCAGACTTGAGTATGCAGCACTTGCCTCATGTGCAACCTCAGTGTTTTGTATACTTATCTGTTTTTCCCAAGCTTTCAGAAACAAGAAGCAGCATAAGTATCATCCAAGCTGGCAAGGAAATGACTTTGCAAAGGTTTCCTCAGGAAAACAAAAAGATTTTGCAAGGCAATGGCAATGTTTTTCCTTTTTTCCTCATTTATAATGAAATCCCTTCAGCCTTATTATGACCATTCTGCAAGGAAAGCGGAATACATTGTTTTCTTAAATATATAGTGGCAGCCTAACATAAGATGAGCTGTAAAGCTTTCTGATCAAAACTTGAAATGAACAGTAGAGAAATTTGAAGTTCGATACATTTAACCTTCTTTTTACTCCTTAAGAAAAAAGAAAATAAGTAGGTGCTTTCTTCATCACTTGCATAAACAGAAATGGGCACGCTCTAGCCCTAAGTCACAGAAAAATCACAAAAGAGAAAAGCTAAATAACTTAGATGAATGGGGAAACAAACAAAAACAGCTACTTCATGAGAACTTCATGAAGTTCAACAAGTCCAAGTGTAATGTGCTTCACCTGGTTCAGGGCAATCCCAGACATTTGTGCAGAACTGGAGAAGAACTCACTGAGAGCAGCCTTGCAGAGAAGGACTTGGGTGTTCTCATGGATGAGAACTTGAACATAAGCCAACAGTGAGCACTTGGAATTCAAAAGCCAATTGTATCCTGGGCTGCATCAAAAGCAGCATTGCCAGCAGGTCAAGGCTGGTGATTCTGCGCCTTTGTTCTCTCCTGGTGTGACCCTATTTGGAGTACTGGATCCTCAGCACAAAAAAGAGCAGGTCCAGAAGAGGACCATGAAGATGACCAGAGGGATGGAGCACCTCTCCTATGATAACAGGCTAAGATAATTGGGGTTGTTCAGCCTGAAGAAGAGAACGATTTGTGGAGGCCTCATTGTGGCCTTCCAGTACCTAAAGAGGACATATAAAAAAAGAGGGAGAGCAATTTTTACACAGGGAGATAGTGATCAAACAAGGTGGACTGGTTTTGAAACAGAAGAGGAAAGATTTAGATTAGATTTTTGGAAGAAGTTAATTACTCAGAGGGTAGCGAGACACCAGGACAGGTTGCCTAAAGAAGTTGCAGATGCTTCATCCCAGGCAATGTTCAAAGCCAGGTTGGATGGGACCCTGAGCAACCTGCTCGGGTGGGTGGCATCCCTGCCCACGACAGGGTTTTTGGAACTAGATGATCCTTAAGGTCCTCTCCAACCCAAATCATTCACTGATTATTTGATGTGAAAAATAAACTGTTGTACTTTCTTTCATTGGATATCTATATGCCTTAGAATGTTTACATTTGACCTCGATTTTTTAAAACTATTTTTTAATTTCATTTCCCAATTTTTTTTCACCACTATTATAATTGGACTTTCAAAAGTCTCTACCTAATTTCATGCTGTAAGATGTATATGTAACAGAAAAATTAAAGTTCTGTATAAAAAATAATTTTTAAATAATAATTACTAGAATATGAAATATTGCTGAAAAACTGAAATATTGCCTATATAGAAGTAAACAATTTATTTTTCATCTAGAAAGAACCCAGATCTTCCCAAGTAATGCACAAATTTCAGTTTCTACACTGTCAGTAATCAATTGGCCTCAGCAGAAAAAAGCAAACAAAATACCAAACACTTGATATAAGACAAAAAAGGATCAATTCTTTTTTATTGTGATTCATACCCACAGGGCAATTACTATTATTCATTGCAAGGAGGAGTTTTTCTGTATTTTAAGCATGTTATATAGACTTCCCTGTGCATTTTAAACCCATTTTAGTTCATCTATTTGCACCACATATATTTACGGCTTGCATCACTAAAAGGAAAAACTATTATATGAACTGTTTTCCAAATTATTCCTTTCAAGACAAGAAAATTTTTTTAGATTGCACCAAGTTCGTTTTTGTAACAAAACAGACTATGGAAGAAATCATTCAGCAATTTTATGCAATATGGATTCCAGTTCAATCTGGGTTTCTAAGTCAAATAATTATTTTTTCTTATATATTTCTCATCTAACACTTTAATTCAGACTTGTATGAGCCTCCTTGGTCTCAAAAGCGAATAAGCATCTGTTGCCAAAAGTGTATGAGTCAGACAAATTTTAGGGCATCTTAATTATTTGTACGTTAGACAGTATTGCCAATATTTCATAAACTTATTTCTCCATTTAGATTTTAAAAGATTAGTTACTTCAAGGAATTTCATGTGTAACAAATATACCATTGAACTTTTCCTATATTTTGCAATATATCATTTATGTAAATGTTTTCATGATACGAAAATGTTTCTGGCAATTATTGTCCTTGTTGTTAATATAGCCCCAGAGTGTGCTTTTGTAGGGGATCCAATTTCATCCCCACGTACTGGGTTGCTCTTCATGAAAAGTGGGCTTTGTGCAGGTGAGCAGATTCCCTTTGAATGAAACCAGACAGTAAGATCAAATCAGGAGTTTCTCTTTTGCAAAAAAATCAATCAATGTACTAGCACACATGTGCTAACAGGAAGTTTTGAAAACATCAGGCTGTCGGACCACACTCTGGAGTACCTCTTGTGTGATGTAAAACATAGCTTATATGTTTCTATATTTGCTATTGGACTCAATTTCCTTAGTGATTCTTGTTCTTTCCTTATCAATTCAGTCTTCCTCGTCTCAGTATTCTTTTTGTCTTTACATGCCCTATGTTCAGTTACCTCTTCTTCAATGGATCAGTAGTCCCTAATCTCTCCTTTTGATATCTTGGCAGACCCAGTGTGGTGCCACTTAGGACTCCAAAGAAATGGCACAGCTCATCAATTTTTATCCAAAGATGGACAAAATCTAAAGACATTGATCTGTAGCTATAGATTCTCGGGTCGTTTGTGAGGCGTAATGACATGAAGGTTGACTCCNTAGCTACATTCCTTTCATTCTATTTAATCTCCTAAACAGATTATTCCTTACAATTAAAGCACATCTGAGTGCTATTCTAGGTGCCTTGACTCCTTGCAGATTATGTGGATATCTGAGCCTATAGCTCCCTAGAAAAATGGGTCCTTACTCTTCTGATCTGAATAGAAAGCTTCATCACATCTTCACACGGACTGTGTGTGACACATCTGGCACCCACAGTTAAGAAAATACTGAGAATTTTGGTTTCTGATCTGTTATGTGAAGCTGTTTTCCACTCAAGAAACCAAAACTGTGTTTACAGCCATGTGGTATGCAAATAAATGTAATGATATGGTCTATCATCTCCTGACTATAGCCAGTGTTGGTGGACTATAATGTTTCCACTATACAAATTGATATCTGAGTGCTGAAAATGTCCTTGTCTTGCTCAGAAAGGTGTCAGCATCTCCTTTGTTTCTGGGGCAGAGTAACAGACCTCAGCTGTTATGCATCCTCCGCGGGAAGGCTCACAAACTGTGGTTTATGCAATCATAAGTATCCTGGAGTAGGCACACCAGTGAAATTTGGAGCTTGTCAATAGCACCCCCACACCTGAAAAGTACAAAGAAGAGATGAGATATGAGAAGAGATATGTTTTCCATATACGGATGGCACCATCAATAATTCTCATGCACATTATCAACAAAAAAACTTGAAAGGTGTCCTCTCCAACTGATCATTCATTAATTGACAGCTGTTGAGAGATTATGAGCTCCACTTAGGCATGTCTTCTCTTTGTTTAAAAGCTCTTGAAAATCCTTCTATTTAAAATAAAGCTGTGCAAAATTGTATAAAGCAAGTATAGCAGAAGGCTTCAGCCATGCATTTGAAGATTTCACAGCTGGCACAAGCTGTATCTTTCCAAAGAGGAGGACATTACACCAGCCTGCTGATGAAGTTGTCTCCAGGGATCAGTTTCTGGTCATAAAAGGGCCAAATCTGCTAGAAAAGCAAAGACTCTCAAAAAATTACTATTTCTATCTTTCTCTTCTGAAAGAAGATAAGACCAGGAAGACAAGACCAGGAAGATAAGATGAGACCAGATAAGGCAGGAAGATAAGACCAAAGCATCCGAGGGAGCCACATATACTAACTGTCACAATAATAAAGTCATTGTTTTGTGCTCCTCACACAGAAATTCATACACACGCAATGAAGGTTTGTTTTATTAGTGATAGGTCTCAGAAGCAGGAGGAGGTTCAGGTAGCTGGATCAGTGCCATATGGCACAGCAGAAAGAGAAACAAGCTGGAAATAGATATGGAAAAAGAACTAAGGTTTGGCTCCATGTCTAAAACCTAACATGAGTACAAGTATTAGTAGAAGTGTTGAATAAATAACATGATGTAAATTATTAAGGAATCTACAGTCCAGAATATAAATTTTGGTGGAATTGTTGTCATTTCTGCTGTTTCAAACCATGTATGTAGTGAAGATGCCCAGGAGACAAGCCCAGGCTAAATGTAGTCCAGACTAGACATATCGAGATAAAGATCCTCCACATCAGCTATCGTTAGTCGACTCTTATTGTGCATCAACAGTACCATCATTACTTACTCTTTTCTACATAGTCTTTATCTTTCCATCTTTATCAAAATGTTGAGGAATACATCTGATGCAGGTAGCTCTGTTTGCAAGCTGCAGTTCAAGATGCAGATGGAGCTCTGGGTGGGAGCTGACCAACTCTTTGCATAACAAAGAGCACGAAGACCAGTGGCACCAAGGACCTGGAAGAACGAAGGAGGAGACAAAGCTTTGGCAGTGCAGGTGTGCTGTGAAGGTATAGAAGCCCGGTGGTTCCCTTTTTGGGGTGCCTCCTTAGAGGCACCAGCTCAGCCTGTTTCTGTGTTACTGTGCCAGCAATAAATGGCTTTAAGGAATGAGACATCTGAAATTCTGCTATGGGAAGTGGTCTGGAAATCTGGTCTGTCTGTGTGTGGGTGGAGGGGTGTGTGCAGGGAGTCAAGTGGAGAATCTGTTGTGTCACTGGAGCCACCTGTCGTGGAGGAGCCTCAGTCCCAGCAGTGAAAGTCTCTGGCTTTGGGAGTGTGATTATCAGAAAGTCTCATGAATGGTCAGACCAGGAAGTTTCCTTAACAAGAGCTGCAGCTAGACTCACCCAGGTTGCTTTTAGACTTGCTTTTTTTCTCATGGTTTTAATTGTCTGCCACCAACCAAAGGGCTACAACTAATTTACATATTCATTTAGCTGAAAAAACCTTGCAGTTTGCGCCAGCTTGTCTTCTTCCTTACTCCGGACTGGGAATAAATAAGGTTGGAATAAATGAGCAAATTTACCCTCTCACGGTTTCTGAGCTTTTTTTTTTAAATTTAATTTAGTTTTATTTTGTATTTCTTCAAGACTGAATATGCTTTAAGGCTTCACTTTGGGTCTTAACCATCATATTTCTAACCCCTGGGCATCGATATTTCACTTTGACTGACTGAAAAGGAAGCTATTTAATACCTCAGAAAATCCATCATGACTACTCTCTATCAGGTATTTTTATTACTATTAGAAGTCTTCAAATTTAACAGCATACTTACAATATGCATTCTTCTTTTGTTTCACTATCACACTGAAAGTTTTCTTTTTTCTTAGATTGTATCCAGTCCATTCAGTGAAACTCATGGGAATAATTTAAATGCACTAAATTAATCTCCCTTAAACTAATGTCTTGTAGTCAAGAATAAAGAATTTGCTGCTCTTATGATACCTTTTTATTACTGATTGATTTTGTATCTAAATATGAAAAGTTTACAAATAAGAAAATCCCAGAAACTTCAGCTCGCGGCTTTATTATAGGAAGGTTAATAAGGTGGTATTGCAAAGGCTGTCCTTTAATTAATGAATTTTTTTTCTTTTCAAGTAGAAGTCAGTTTAAAGAAAGGAGACTCTATAGCTGTGAATTCTGTATTTAATTCTCTTTAATAGAAATGGAAAAAAACAAATAAAGAAAGAACCATACTTAAATTTTCAAAATTAAGTTTTAAGGGATACCAAAGCCCTTAGGTGAGTGGTCAAGAACATGGTTTTGATTTGCAATCATAATTTGAACATTTTTTTGTGTGTACGTGGTAGAATTGCGCATTACTCTTCTTGTGCCATGGCTCAAAAAATGGAAAAAATAATTTGTTTGGGTTTTTCTTCCAGTTTGTTTTTTCTGATGTGAACATATTTTTGTTTTGAGAAACATTCACATCACAATAACCTTAGAATATTATACAACAGAAATAAAAATAGAATAGAATTTTTAAAAAAATCAGAATACCAACAGAGTAATGCTGTAGGTACATATGTGACCAAGTATCTTTAAACAAGATCTAAACTTCAAGATGTAAACAGCTGCAAGAATAGTCTATAAAATTTTAGAAATATATCTGATCGAGTCACAGCTTGCTAAGGAGAAATATGCATAACAGGCTCTTCAAAATATATTTCTTTATTACAAAGTCCTTCTTAGTTCCAGTCCATTAAAATCTTTGTTCTTTTCCATCATCTAGGTTGCAGAGGGCAGCAAAGCGCACATTACTGTTTGATGAGATCATCTTTTGAACAAAATACAGCCACGCTACTATAAATGTATTTGAATAAGCTTTATGATCTCAAAAGCATTCATCGAAAATTCTGATTTATAAATACCACACAAAAAATATCTACTATCTAGGTTGGTACATGATTCATAGGCATTCTTGTATATTTTTTATCCTGTTTATTTCACTACATTTGGAGGACCTGAAGAGAGTTATATGTTACCAAATGACTTAATCAAATCTTGGAACATGATTTCTCTATGAGAGAGGGTGAGGAAAGTAAGGAAAGCAAGGTAGAAATTAATACTTTTTGAATACTTCAACAGGCAGTCTGAACTTTCCTACATACCCAGCATGTAGTATGAATCATAATGGTTACATTGCTAACAGAAGAGCTGTACTGCATTATTTCAACTGATATGGGTCAATGACGTTTTATTTTATTGTTGCTGTCATGAATCACATTTCATTAGAACCCTAAATGTCTTAAGGCAAACTAAAGTGTTCTAAGCAAAATGAATACTTACATTTTCTGTCAAAACTTTTTCATGCTTATTATTGTTTATTTTTGCCTCTTTTAGCATTGCTAATCACTCATCTTTCCTAGAGATCCACTTCTCTGACACAGTTGCTGACTTTTTTTTATAATTCTGACCCTTCCTTCACTGTCACCTTCCAGTACTTCCCAATTTCTATTGTTAAAATTGTGCTGTTTCCTGTTTTTCAAATGCCTTCGGCCAATTGAATAAGTGTTGCACCAATAACTATCTTTCTGCCAGTCAGTGACACACAGATTCTTAATCCCACTTCATCTTTCTGTTTCCCTTTTTCCTCAAAGTGTCTGTAACTATGTTCTGATACCTCTTCTCTATAATTTTTTGAACACTAGAATTGAAAGAAAAATCTTCTGTGTTGTTTGCTTTAAAAACATTATAGAAAACATATTATAATATTCTCTTACTTCACAGTATTAAAATAATCCATGTATTTTTGGCCAATAATATTTTGGCCAATAATATCTATGACTTCACTGCAATTTTATCCTGGTGAAGCTTCTTTGATTCTTGTGGGATTAAGTTTCTAAAAATGAAACAGAATGATAGCACAGCAGCCTATAGTACTATTACCATGGAAGGCCAAAGCAATATCTAATATAGATCAATATATGTGCTTTGAAGAGTTAGTAAAATTTAGGAAGACATGTTCATGGCATTTGAGAAATCCTTATTCTTGTGCCCTCATCTGGCAACCAGATTCTCATTCTAAAAATCTGATAGAATAGATGGCTCCGGCACATTTATAGGTTGGGTTTTTTTGCCTGTTTAGACTTTTACCCTCAAAATTTCATATATACTCTTTAATACAGGAAAGGTTTAGCAATATGTATCTCAATTTTTTTAAAACATGAAGAACATTCAACTGCCCTCTTTCCTTTTCTAGAATTTTATTCTGCTTTTGAGATAAAGTATCTCTTCAGTGTATGTTTTGGGATGTTATAAGTCAATATATAATGTCTTTACTATGTATAAATTATTGTATCAAACTTTATTGCATTATGTTTATATGTCCTAACATGCCATGGTTTATATACCACTGAAGTCTGAGTCCTCTTCCCCTTTGGGTGTAACTAGCTGGGGTTTGGACCGTTTTGTAGACATGTTGTTTGTGTATATTGTATGTAACCATAAAGATAATGCCAGCACAGTTACCATTTTCTGTAATATTTGAAAACTGAGGCCTCATTCTGCCTGTAGTACATTTGAGAAATTGCTTTTCTCAGAAGTATTTTCACTGTCTCAAATTAAAAAAGACTTAATGCATCTAGGGCATAGGTTCTTCCTGATTCTCAGTTGTTTTTTGTTTGATATTTCCCTACAATATTGTATTTCTAAATCCATCCAGCAAGACCTCTCTCAGATCCTGGTATATCTGTTTTCGTTAATGACTTATCATAGAATCGTAGAATATCCTGAGATAGAAAGGACCCACTGAGATCACTGAAGTCCCACTCCTGATACTGCACAGAATAATCAAGAATCCCACCACACGCCTAAAAGCTATGTCCAAGCACTTCTTGAACTCTGTCAGGCTCGGTGCTGTGACCACTTCCCTGGGGAGCCTGTTCCAACCAACCTCTGGGTGAAGGACCCTTTCCTAATACCTAACCTAAATGTCTCCTGGCAGAGTTTCTTGCCATTGGAGTTGTTTCAAATCTATCATAGGAACATTGTTTCTGTGCTTAAAGGGAGGAAGTAGATATTTCAAAGGGCAGTAATTATTTAGTATAAGAGTAATGGTGAGCTACTTAAAGTGACTTGGAAACTCTTAGAGTCAACATGATCTGTATGGCAAAGCTAGTTCTAGCTAATTCCTGTGGTATTCAATGGCTGTGGTAGCAACGCAACTTACACATGTAGCTTTCTCTTTATTGTGCCTGGATTTTTAATAATATTACTTAAATTTTAATAGTATTACTTGTCGGCAAGGTATTTTTTTTCCCAGCTCTTGATGGAAACATATATTTTACTGGGATATTGTAATTTGATAAAATCATCCATAATACCCTACAAAAGAGTTAATGCTCTCAGATCTTTTCTAATATATCTTGAATACTTGTTCAATAGAGTGAGTACTACATTGGTTCAATAATATATAATTTCTTATCTTTGGCCCATGAATATGAAGTTTCTTTTCACAAGCTGAAGATAAAACCCTATTTTATATTTCACACATTGCACCTGTTATGTACTTTCTACAGATTTTTCCTTTTCTAAGGAAATTTTCTTTCCATAATATGAGAAATCAATTAAAATAGCTGGAACATTAAACATTTAGATTGTATTTCATACTTTTAAAATTCTTTCCCCTTCACTTTTGAAAATTCAATTAAAAATGCTTCACTTTAATTTTCATATGCTACCTCAGATGTGCAGGCTATGTGAAATAGTTTTGGAAATATATCAATAGAGCCAGCTTCTATATAAGATGCATAGAAAAGTTATGATTTTTTTCCAAGATTTCTGGCCTACAGTTTCCTCACGTCCACCTCTGATTTTACTTTGTTGCAGTTTCCTGTTGATAAGGAGCTTTATATTTCTCCTTCCCTGATATTTTAATCTAGTTTTCTCTCTTTGGAACAGTCATTGCTTCTTTTGGACAACAAATAGACTTAAAAGCTGAGCAGGCTGGAGCCTCAGGAGTTCCATGTCTTCAACCTATGATATCTACATCTATAGCTTCTCATCCATCTGTTATTCCACTTCTGTTACCTTAACAACATGGCTTTCCTGGAGAGATTGTTTTCATGTCACTTAGTATATATTCATTTCCTATATAACTGGCTTTTCTTTTATCTCCATATTTCAAGCTGCAGATCTTTTGTATGATGTCAGCAAATATGTAGCTAATGGTCCATTTCTGAGGACACATTTTACTCCTATTCCCTAATTCAATCTTCATGGACAGTTGTCTGCAAGTATTACACACCTCAGATTGTTCTTGAAATATTAGAACTATTTAATATGATGGCAATTATGATGCTCAACAACAAACTCCTTATATTTTCAGGAATTGCTCACACTTTGCAAGAGGTATATTTATGCCTTTTGGATTGAGTAGCTGCTCAGATGATTGAGGCTATATATCACTCTTGTAACCATCACTCCAATGCTTTATCTTTCTAGAAACAGTAGTAATTCATGAGTTATTCTCTCTTGGCTATAATGTATTCACGTACACACATTTGCTAATGTTTTCCTACTGTTGTTTGAAAAGTTGATTTGGAATAAGAGCTGTTTACTCTTTAGTTCACAGGAGAATAGCAAATTCACCTAAGACTTCATATATAACACTTTGTGCTATTCAAGGTTAAAGAAGGAATACTTCTGGATCAGTTGTTACAGAAGTGAAAAAAACAAACTACCACATAAGAAATATATCGAGTGGCCCCTTGTTCCAGATTTCTTACAGGGAATAAAGAGTGATTCAAAGAGCAAGCAGCCTCTGGATTTCAGCTGAAATGCCTCATCTGCCTTTATCTAATACAACACTTAAATGATGAGGGACAGTAGAATTTTGTGTGTGGACAAGCACTAGGTATAGATCAATAACTATCCAAGATTAAATGACTATCCTATAGTTTACCTGAAGGAAAGACTTACAACCAAATGTTCAAAACCATCACCTTAAAATAAATGTCATTATTTAAATCATGTAAGAATAACTTTCCCAAATCTATTATATATTATATTAGTCTATTANTCTCAAGGAGACTGCCATCATTCCTTGGGCAGAACTGTGACCATCATCCTGACTAACAGGTTTCCTTCCCTTCTGCTTTGCACCCGGGGGGACCATGCAATGCTCAGCACAGGAGCTAATGAGCACCGTGCTGTTCTTGTCCCAAGGTGCTGCGTTATACGCTGTCTTTGTGGCTTAAAATGGGCTTTCTCTGTATCGTTGTATGCATTGTAATCTTTTTAGTAAATTGTAACTTGTAATCTCTCTTAAATTGAGTTCATTTCTCCTGCTGGTTTACTTTTAAAACTGCACATGTTATTAAAGAGTTTTACCCTTCATTTTTCATATAAGACAATTCAGTATTCCTCTTCATCATTTGTGTCTGTATATATCTACATTATTAATTATATCAGCAGAGCTTTGGGAAAAAAATCTTGTTAATTAACTTCCTTTCTATCTGCTGACTATCTACCAGTACAAAATATAAAGTACAGAAGAAATTATACCCTGATTGGTTTTTTGCTCCTGTGCTTATCCTTGTTTAAAAGTCTGTAAATGCATGCTTTGGATTTTAGAGAAAGTAAAATTGAAAGTCATATGTACTTGTTTGACATAATTTGATAATTTATTCCACATCTTGAAACTACCCAATAGGTGAACTGAGAACTTTCTTCTCTGCTCATCTTGAAATAGTAAAGTATAAAATAATACCTTGCTTTAAATGCCAATGTATCATATAAAACATGAAAGGATGTTTTTAAATTAAGGGAAATGCTGCTTTTGCTATAAATGATTCCACCATATCTGTTCAGCTGGGAGAGTTTTTGAATTAAAACTCAGTCTGAAGTGATTATTTTTCCTCAAAGGACTTGCAAGGTGGTCTACTTCAGCTCACTAGAATGACTTTTCAGAAAAAAATAGAGGTGAGGTCACCACTATAAGCATGTTGAGTAGTTTTACTTTGTATTGTATTTAGTTTGTCCCACTGGACTAAATGAGAGGTTGGAGGTCATTAGCTGTGCTCTCATTATCTGATTCTGCATTATCAAAACCAAACTCAAAATCTATGTCTGATATTTGAACCAAAATGCAGTAAGTGGGCATGTTGAGTACTTCAAGACCACATTCCTAGTATGAACTAAACCACTAACATAGACTTCACTTGTCAGACAAAGACATTATGATGATCTCTTGTCCAGCTTGCTTTCATATTATTTGGGAAGGGGGATGGAGTATGGAGATTTCAGATCCAAAGGTTTACAGAACTTTTTAATATTTTGAAAGTTCTTACTTTAATGAGTACATTTCAAACACATTAAAAATGCACACAGTACTCATTAGCCTAGTGGGAAACAGAGGGAGTCAGAATGGTAAGATGAAGAATGATACGAGAGTTGGCTCAGAAATTTCTGTGATGCAAGGAGGACTGCACTTCTGCTTTGGTACTAAGTACTGTTTAATCTCTTTCTGTGACTCTTGTCAAAAATAATTCAGCTGGTTTTATATCATCTTTATTTTGCAATCAGTTTTAGATTAAGGAGATGATTTCCCCTGCAGCTTATGAAAGCTCTCACTGGAATGCCAGAGGAGCAATGACACAGTGCTGCCAACAAGGGAGGCAATGAGAGTCTAGTTGAAGCCATGTGGTGTTGGATCAACATGCTTTGATTTATAGATCTAGACCTCTGGGTACTTCTGAATAACAAAAGCTAGAATTGTGAATTTCAGAGTTCACAGAACATGGGATTACCTAGTATATGGGGAAAAAATTATAAGACAGAATTTGCATGTCTCATTTTCCATTCATTGAAGAGAATGATTGAATAATAAAACCTTAGTGCTTTAAAATTTAGAGAAACTAAATTTTAATTAGTGATATGAGCTTTCTATTCCAAACTAGCTGGAAGCAATTTTTTCATACCCACTTTAATAGTTTTCTCAGTTATAGGTTCTCTGCATTTATTTAGACATGAACGAGAGACAAAACGTCACTGATAAATTTAAATCTCCAGCATTGACAGTCTTGGTAATTGTGTGGTTTGGAAAATGGATTACCTTTGTGTTGCTGTTTTCATTGTCTCCACATTAGAAGATCCAATTATTATTATGTATACATTAATATGGATTTTTTTGATTAAGNAAACACCGGCAATGTAAGATTAATCTACATGTCTAAAACTACATTCCCTTTAATGGTCTGGTTTATAAAATGTATATCGCTGGGTTGTTCAAAGAATGTGATAAGTAATTTTCCCCTCTCATTTACTTAGAATCCAGTTCTTATGCAGGTTAAATAACTGTTAAAATGGTTATTCAGTAACAACAAATAAACAACAAATATTGTTTATTTTGTTGCTGTTGGGAAAAAAAGTACCCTTCATAATCTTTTTTTGCAAT
>WEIV01002622.1:1245-14317 GCA_013390005.1 Calyptomena viridis
CCCTCATCTGGCTTTGCTCATTAAATTAAGGTCATTCCTACTATTTGCTGCAGGTTTTGCAACTGAACTTTATTTTGGTTCAGGCACTGGCATCTGGGGCCAGGTATATCAACATGGCATAGAGTCTGAGTTTATAATTTTGTTCCCATATAATTCTGCCCCTTAACTTTGTCTTTTTCCTTCAAAATAATTGAATACTTTTGTTAATTTTTGCTACCACTCATTTAAACTACACACTGGTCAAAAATTATCTGTATATTTTGGTCAAAAATATTTGACCGGGAACATAACTGTTCCCAAATATATTATCTTAGTGTTTGCACTTGAAGTAGTGTGTTTGAGGCACATAGTCCAGCAGTTTCACTGGCTATGAATTAAAGTGTCTTTCATTACAGTATGCAATGATGTGTCATCCTAAACTAATCTGTTATTTCAATTTCAGCATGTGAGACAGAAGCAGCAAAAGTTTATCAGCTATCACTAGAAGAGCACCTCCAGCCTTTCAAAGACAACATGGAGCAATTCATTAGTCAAGGTAAATAATGAAACGTCACTTAACCTTTTCATGACATTTCAAAGGAAAGTTATGGAAACAATGTTTATACATTGTGGGAAAGGGATTGTTTATTTTGGCATCATAGAAAGATGTGGATTAGTTTAATCAGATGCCACACAGTTCTAAAAGATTTGCGAAATGATTCTCTTGTACTGTAGGTGACTCACTCTCTTTTGCATGACAGCAAAGACAAATGCTATTGGCTTGAGCGTGTGATCTTCTGATAAGTTCAACATTCCAGTAGAAAACAAATTTACAGCCTTTGTTCCTTGAAAAATTATTGAAGCTGGATCTGTTTCATTAACTTCATTCCAAAGAGATAATTCTCTTGTATGCGCCAAAAACATGGAATAAGCATAGCAAAAGTAGTCAAAGGTTTTCCAGATAAAAGGAAAATCCAATACTTGGATGTGATTAATGGAAAACACTGCAAGAGAAAATATATTCGAAATGTCCATGATTGACTAGCATCCTGAGTACTAGAAGAAAAACACTTTAAAATTCAATAGATTATGCTTTCCTAGACCTTTCTCTGATAAGATTATAGGAGATATGGTATTTCAAGAGTATGTCTTGAAATACTGTTCTGAAAGAGTAACTCTGTATTGACCAATTTGCTTTTTAATACAAGTTAGAACTTGACTCATCATGATTAAAATTCCCTGATGAGTACATCAACATAATTTTAACATTTTGCTGCTCCTTCTGCTTTGATGCTGCATTTTATATTTGAAGACAGACCTATTGTCTTCTGAACAGGCAAACTATTTGAAAATTGAGATTTTAGTACTGATTCAGTGGAGCTGTCAGTAATTCAATTGGCCTAGAAATGTATTAAAGAGCTATTATATAGAGAAATCTTTATTAACTGAAAGTGCTTTATGTTTGAGAGGTCAGTCAGATATGCATTTATCTCTTCCTGGCTAGAGTATCCAAGATGACCATCTATCCAAACATTTTAAGTGGAGTACATACAGAATCCTAGAATGGTTGGGGTTGGAAGGGTCTAGACCAGGTTCCTCATGAGTTCTACTATGTACTGATTCATGCCATAGGACTCTCAATTACAGATAATAAATTGAGCAAACTCACCATTTTGAAACATCAAATATGAACTGATGTTTTCTAAGACAAACATCTACTAGCCAAACCTGGCAAACAGGATGTTGTCTCCAGCAATAATAGGTATGAACTGATTTAAAACTGGATTCTGAATATGTATATGACATATAAATATTACAGTCGTGGCATGATTAAACATTTAGCAAATATTCTTCATTAGGTTTATATTATTGTTTGTATTTATACGTAGCTGACATTCAAACCACAAGTTAGTCTGAAAGAGAACAGTAACAATATATTGTAAATCATGCCATATGTTTGTATACTAACCTCAATAATAGAGTAGGAAACCAAACATGAGGCTTATCCCTGGGAGTGTTTAAGGCCAGGTTGGATGAAGCTCTAAGCAACTTGATCTAGTGAGATGTGTCCCTGTCCATGGCAGGGGTGTTGGAACTAGATGATCCTTAAGGTCCCTTCCAACCCAAACCATTCTATGATTCTATGATTATATTTCAGCAAACATCTCTCTGTTAAATTTCTGTTACTTCTTTTAGAAACTGTACTTACAGAAGCATCTGACTTTATACTTTAGCTTACTTTATGATTTCTGACTATATCTCCTAGAAGATAATTTTATGCAAGCTATATAGTGATCTGTTTCTGCAAGGAGATGCAATTTCGTTTCTTGATTATGTGTCTGTTCTTTAGGAGAGTTAGGAAAAAGACAAAAATATTTATATTAATCTCATCCATTAAGAACTTTGCAGTATTCCCCTGTTAACAGTGTGTATTTTTGGGTGGTTGGCAAAAAGATAAGTGCATAATGTCAGTAAAAATATCACTGCCTCATTTTAATGAAAATAATTGGAAATATATATTGTTAACACAGTGAACTCTGACTATACAATTTCCACCTTTTTATTTAAACTGCAAGGCCTGTTATGCAGAATTCTGTCCCAGTGTAAGAAAGACAAAGGTTAACATATAGGAAAAAAGAATCCCTGGTTAAGTTCCAAAAATAAAGTAATTTAAATACCTTTCATTATGAAATCCTTTGTTTTTACTTCATGGGATTGAATTCAGACTTGAAAGAGGCCATGTTTAAAGCAGGATTTCTCTTTCCTGTTCAGTGTTTGACAGGCTTTTGATCTAGATATTTTTTCTAAGGGCTTTTGTTGTTTATGTAGACATAATCGATGAGTCTTTTCAGCTAGACTGCACACATGATCATTTAGAAAAACAGAGGGACAATTCTTGGCACCTTTTGGGGATTTTTGTTTATATAACATATGCTCTGGGCAAAGAAAAATCAAGCTTTAAGTTTTTATCTTTTCAAGTTCCAGTTTCTCTAAAGTCAGAAAAAGTTTTTACTTATAATTCAGATGAAAAGCATTTTTCATAAGGTTGAATAGTTTGGCATGTTTATATGATGCCTTTTCAGAGTAGATAACTTGTGTGCATAATGGGACCCAAAAGTTCAAAGTAGCTAGTTATTTACAGCCTATTCTCTTATACTGTTTGCTAGCAGCTAAAATGGAAAACGGTTTTCCCATAGGCAAGGAACCTTGGACATCAAATTAAATATCCTTGGCAAGGGGTTAGAAAGGCTCTGCTTTATAAGAATAGTTACTGTCATGCACAGTTAGATAACCTTGAATTACATTACTGCAACTAGTCTAGCTGATTGTTACTAATGATGTATTAATAAAAAAATCTTTTTTAAACGTTAACACTTTTATTAGACTTATCAGAGACAAAAAAAGGTTGTGTATCGCTGGCTTTCTTGTCAAGGTGATTTCAGTTGAAAGCTAAAGAAGGGGAGGAGGCAAGAACGTTCAGAATCAAAACATTTTTAGATGAAAATGCTAGTGGTACATATGATGAAGGCTGTTCAGCATTTGCCTTGCCAGCCAAGTCAGTAAGCTAAATAATTAGTGTATCATTAAACTATTCAAATTACTGACAGGATGCCAGTCCTTTTTCTGATGGACTTCAGAGTCATTCTTGAAATGATCATTCTACTTAACGGAAGATTAAACTACCTGTCCTGTCCTCTCTGCAGTGGTGTAGTGCATATTTGCAAGCATTATTTATCCTGTGTTATCCTGTGGATTGGATTTCTGAGGGTCTATGTGCCTCAAAACCTCCAAGGCAATCTTCTCTGTTCTTCTGTGTTTTTTGTCCTCTTTTTGAGTCCCCATATGGCAAATCATCAACCATATAATGGAGTTCTTCCGTTCTTACAAATATTAAGATGTTTTTTCTTAAATTCTCTGTAGCTACAGGGTTTAAAAAGGAAAGAAGAAAAAAAAAAGAAAAAAAAAAAGCTACTTCAGAAAACGAGTTTGGAGAAATACTGTCAGAAAATCCAAGACTTTTCAAAATTATATTGTTTATTGTTTAGTTTGTTAGAACCATTTGTAAAAGGGTTTCCAATATGTGAGTAATGTATAACTGTGAAATTTATAAAACAACTGTACTTTTCCAATGAAAATTTATTCATCTCAAACAGTAGGAATTTAAAATTTGCATTTTCCCAATACATGGCATATATTCACATTTTCTGTCTTTGAGTTACTCTCCACAATTTATCACAATTTAAATAAGAGAGATTGAAAGAAAAATACTGTTTGTAATTTGTCTCCATTGTTTCATACATAGTTGTGGCTAGACAAGGATGCAAATACATGAGAGATCACATCCACCACTTAAGTGATTTCTGAAGCTTTATAGTTTTCCCGAGGAAAAATGTGTGTGACATACAAGACAGTGGGGAAATGCTGAGGGGACTAATCATCATAAATTTGTAGAGGAATTTCATAAGCAGTTAGTACTCCCTTAACCTTGTCCCCACTTAATAGGATAGCCAGCTCATGTTAAAAGAATTGTACCTGCATGGGCCACAAATGATTCGCCGTCCCTAGGTTTTAATTGTGGTTAACTTTGGAGTGAAAGGCAGTCTTTGGGTGTTTGCTGTTGGGGTTCTGTCTAGGCTGTGCATTCTTGTGAGCTTGATAATGCAGGAAACTTACGAGAGAAAGCAACAACCATCACTACCTCAGAATAGGAAGTCTTGTTTGGGAGGTGGGAAGATGCAGTATGTTGGAATAACAGCTTTTCCACTGAGAAATTGTGAAAATAAATAAATTGTGAAAATATTGCAGACTTCAGATCTCAGCAAGTCAACTGACATCATAGTGGGAAGCCAAGACAATATAATTAGTTTTAGACTTCAGAAAAAACGTTATGCCATAGGAAATACAGGCATTGTTTGCAGAAGTAAAAACAAAAATATCTGATGTTTGGCTAATTCATCTAAAAACATTGGGAATAATTCCAGTGTGATTGTAAGTTTGGGACCATGAGGTAATTGTTCAAACTTTGGTTCCCTCTAGTCTTATTTTTCAAAATTCTGCAGTTTTACTATTATGAGTGAATACCAGCCCCAGGTTTTGTCCTGCTGGACCCAAGAATACAAACCCTTCTTCAGATTTAAATTCTAGCCACATCCTCATGATCTTGTAGAAAAAAGATGCTGAAATTGACCTCTTGGGTGAACTGGCTGTAACCATCTCCCTCTTTTGCCTGGAAGAGCATTCAGGAACACAACTTTCAAATTGTTAGTAAATGAATGTATAAATCACAGTGTGTTGTATTTATTGCTGCAGCTGCAACTAGGTAATTGGCCATGACTTGTTCTCTTAAGTCAAGCAGCAAAATGCTGTGCATCATCAAATGATGGATTGTGAATGAGACTAAAGCATCAGACTGAATCTTGGATGGCTGGGTTAAGTTCCTGGCTCCAGAAGTATTGTAGATGATTGCGTAAATGAGTGCTGTTGCGGTAATCATATTTCTGGCATTTTCTAACCCAGAATGATTGATTTTGCAGATTCCATTTTCTTTAAATGTTGCTTTTATAATTTGATTAATATATACTTCATAATTTTTCTAAAAATAATTTGAAGAAAATATAGCTGAAAGATTATTAGGAAGATATATGAATGTTTTTGTTTTTCTTTGAAAAAAATGCACAGAGCACGAAGAAGTTGAATATTGGTATATTTATGTAGAGACATTCACTTTAATTATTGTTATTAACATCATCTTTAAAATATACTCATTACTAAAATGAAAAAAATCTTTTTTTTTTCATTTCAGAAGAAAATGTTGGAGGGATATGAAAAGTGAGCAACATAGTCATTAGAACAAAAGATGTAGGGGTTCAGCTTAAGCAATTTAATTTTATGAGTGTTTACATTTTTATGTTAGTATACTTTTTATTGAATTATTGAAAGAGCTTTTGAAACACGTTCTTTGCGTGTTGAAAGAATTTTTTTAATCTCACACTGACATCTCAATGCTGATAAATAATTTAACATCAGCACGATATAAACTCGTCCCTACCTCAGATCTCAGCACCTCCACTGGCGTGCATTTTGACATAATAATCCTAATTCAGATTGTGTTGCATTTGCAACACTAGACAGGCTTCACTGAATTATCCTCACCTTAATTCAAAGTCCATGAAAGATCCAACTTTTAGACTGGGCCTGACAGCTCATTGTGCCTTTGGCACAGGATCTCATATAGTCATTTTTGTAGGCATCTGCACAGTGGGTGCAGACAGCGGATGTGTGGTAGATATAAAAAGGTAATTTGACATCACAAGAGAACAGATCAATGTGTGAGTATCACAACAGCATGATGCAAGACATCCACTCAAAATACTCTAAAAAAAATGCATTCTGAAAAAGGTTACCAAAAACCTTGTTGTTAGTGGGAGAGGGGAGAAGATAATTCACATTTTAGGTCTCTTTTCCAGTAAAAATGTATTGAAATAACATTGCTTTTTCCACATAGTTCTTGAGATGGAAAAGAAAAAATAATATGAAGACATTAAAGCTTAAGAGTACTTAGGTCTTAGTCCCTAATCGCAATGCCACAACATGTTCTTTAGCACCATGGAGTCCAGGCTCACAGCTGAACAGCCTTCCTTTTAAATCAGGACTGAAATCTCTTGCAATATTTTTACAGTACTAATAACATATATTTAGTCATAGGTATGTCCACTAACTGCACTTCCATTAACTGCCTAGTCCTGACCTGCCTGAGACCATTGAGCAGTGTAGTATTTAAGATCAGTTGTAGGGAACATTGAATGAGGAGCTCCAAGCTGTACATGAAACACAGTGTATTTTAATTCTGTGAATGTGACATGACGTTACAGTGTGAAGTTGCTGAATACACATAACTAAGTATGATGGACTGATTTTCTGCTTTGTTGTTGTTGTTATGTTTTGGGGTTATTTTAAGTGTTGGCTTTGGGTCCCACTTCTCTCTCCCTCAGTTTAGCTGATAGGAGATGTCATCTTTCAAAAGGTAGTAAGTCAGAATGGTTTGGGTCAGAAGGGACCTTAAAAACCATCTAGTTCCAACCTGCCTACCATGGACAGGGACACTTCCCACTGGACCAGGTTGCTCTAAGCACCATCTAGTCTGGCCCTGAACGCTTCCAGGGATGGACATCCACAAACTCTGGGCAGCCTGTTCCAGTGCCTCATGACTTTCACAGTGAAGAATTTATTCCTTATATCTAATGTAAACCCATTGTCTTTCAGTTTAAACAATTTCCCCTTGTCCTATCACTAAATGTCCCTGTAAAAAGGTTCTCTCCATCCCTCTTGTAAGTTCCCTTTGTGTACTGGAAGGCTTCTATAAGGTCTCCCCGGAGCCTTCTTTTCTATCCTTCGCAATACTTCTATGTACTCACTCCAACAGGTTCACGTCCTTCTTAGGTTGGGGGCCCCAGAGCTGGATGCAGTACCCCAAGTGAGTCTCCTGACAGAAGAGTAGAGGGGCAGAATCACCTCCCTCAACCTGCTGGCCATGCTGCTTTTGATGCAGCCCAGGATGTGGTTGGCTTTCTGGACTGCAAGTGCACATTGCCAGGTCATGTTGAGCTTCTCGTTGACCCACACCCTTAAGTCCTACTCTTCTGGTCTGCTCTCAATCCATTTTCTCTGTTCAGATTCTGTTTTGCTTAGGATTGGTTTGACACACATTCAAGACCTTGCAGTTGGCCTTTTTGAACTTCCTGAGGTTCACGCAGCCCCATGTCTCAAGCCTGCCAAATCCCTCTGGATGGCATCTCTATGGCATCTCTTCCCTTCAGTGTGTTGATTACACCACAGCGCTTGATGCTGTTGGCAAACTTGCTGAGTGTGCCCTCAATCCTACCGTCCACGTCGCTGATCAAGATGATGAAAATTGCTGGTTGCAATACCGACCTTTGAGGAATGACATTTGTCACTGCTTTCCACTTAGACATTGAATTGTTGACCACAACTCTGAATGCTACCATCCAGCCAATTTTTTTATCCACCCAGTGGTCCATCCATCAAACAGTGTCAAATGCTTTATGTGATCCAGGCAGATGACATCAGTCACTCTTCCCTTGTCAACCAATACTGTAACCCCATCATAGAAGGCTACCAAATTTGTCAGGCACTATTTGCCCTCTAGTGAAGCTGTTTGGCTGTCACCAATAACATCCATATTTTCCATGTGCCTTAGAATAGTTATCCAGGTGAATCTGATCCATGATCTTGCTGGGCATTGAGTTGGGACTGACTGACCTGTAGTTCCTCAGGTCTTTCTTATTTGCCTTTTTAAAAATGAGGTGGCATTTCCACTTTTCCAGTCATTGAGAACTTCACCTGACTGCAACAGTTTCTGAAATATTGATGGATAGTGGCTTAGCCACTTCCTCTGCCATTTCCCTCAGGACCCATTGATGCATCTCTTCAGGTCCCATGGACTTGTGCACCTTCAGGTTACCTAGCTGGTCTTAAACACAATCTTCTCCTACAGCGAGTGGTTTTTTGTTCTCCCAGTCACTGCCTTTGCCTTCTTGGACAAGCGTGTCAACTTTGGTGGTGTGGCTGGACCCCTTGCTGATTAAAACTGAGGCATCCTCTTACCAAACTGCTGCTTGAGATGGCTTAAAAGAGGACAAAAATAGCAAAATGTGAAGAGAGTTTGCATCTTGAAACATGTCATCAATGGAACTTGAGATGAGGTGCTTTCGGTTTATTATTAATATAGTTATTTATTTGAAAAGTCTCCTTTTTATAGTCTTTAAAGTTTAAAATTTTTTAACTTTCAACAAAGATAAAGTTTCTGTCCTTATATATTCACTGAGATTTTAATGTGGTTCCATAAATCTTGCTCATAATCTTTGGAGCTAGCACATAATTTGAGTACCTGTTGTGTGAGAGTATAAAGTCATTGTGAAGTACAATTGGTTAGAATTAATATAAGCATTTATGCATTTAACTTATCATAGGTTTTGGAAAAAAAAAAAGGAACCACGTAATTGGAAAATATTCAACATATTAGATGCACTATCCCAAGTTATCTTCAAGAAACTGCAGTCTGAATGAAGTGTTTAAATGTTCTTTTACATGTATGTATAAAAATTTTAGAAAATGGAGGAGAGAGAGCAGATATTGTTCATGCTCACAACCTTCTATAAATTTGTCATAGGCAGTACAGAAGGATACAAGACTCTTGCTAGGATTCCCAGAAGAAATCCTGCGTTATTTTCTTGTAAATCTTTCGTAGCATGGATGTACTCGATACTAAACCATTCAAATGTACTTGGATCTTTTTTCAGTGTAAATAGACATTCTCAAAACTATAATAACACAGTTCTAATGAGTAATTGAAAAGGCATTTATCTGTCAAAAAAAGCCAAACCAACAACCCCCCCAAAAACTGGCTCCAGTTGAAAGTTACTGGAAAACACATTCATAGCTAATTATAAGCAAATACTACTTAACACTTTAAATAAAAAGAGAGGAAAAAGCAAAAATATTTAGGACATAGACAAGCAGATGAAAGGATTCTTGTTGCTTTCCATCTGAGATTACTCAGATATGTTCCTGTGTTCAATTACCTGAGAAGATGTGATATTCCCTTAAGAGAGATGAGGAGATCAGAAGGGATGGCAGTTTCGTGCATCTCCTTACTCATAGCCCTTTGAAACTGGTTCAGCAGAAATAGCTTAAATTGCAACAGGGATTGGGGCCAGACGGTGACTACAGACAGTAATCACTGGGTCAAGATCATACCACAAACCAACAACAAAAAGTTCTGATGGAACAAAAGCTCTGACAGAGTGTTTGAATGCTGTTTGAGTAGACTTACAAAGTCTACTTGGAATAATTTCTGAATCAGAACCAATGGGTCAAGTTGTTTTGTGACTATGCTTATCTAGTACATTTACACATAAATAACATTGATAATTCTTATTGTTAGCTTCAGTTTTAATGCCTTTTTTTCTCACAAAGCCACTAAGCACAAGCCCCTGTCGTAATTTAAAAATTAGTGATTATCTAAATTTTCTTTACAATCTTCCCCTAAATCCACTTCCTTTTTGATAGTTTCCATTTAAAATGGCCTGTTCTTCCCAGTGTCACTCATGCTCCAAGCACATTAATCCTATTAAATAAAACATGCAGAGAGAACAAACAACAAAAAAACAAGATCCAAAAATTAAGGCAAAACAAATTCAGAAGTCTAAAGGGAAGTGGGAGCAGAGGGGGAGGAAGAAACTTTTCTGAAGATCTTTCTATTGATTCAGGTGTCTTTGCTATCCTGTTTTGGTATTTCAAGGTTTTTCAAAATGCAATCTTGAATAGTATGCTAACTGAAAAAAAAACCACGGTAGGTGTTATTTTGGTGTTTTGTGAGGGCATTTAAAAGAATATGTACTAGCTTTAGGGAATGGGGGAATCTCTTAGGACCACTGATATAGGTCTTGTATACATGGAGCTTAGACCCTAATAATAGCAGAGTAACTGCATGCCCTTGCTTATGGTGGTAGTTCATGCAGTATTTTCTCTATATCCATTGTCTTTCTGTCCTAGTCATATGCTTGAGATACCCACAGAAGGTATCCTCATGGCCTCTCTCAGGCACCTCAGGTCCTCAGACCTTAGTGAGACTGGGTCAGAAGTGACAGATGAACTGCCTGATGTTCCATACACCTTTTAAGAAAGTCTATCCCTCAATTTTCTTTTTAGGTTAGTTTTTTGGAGATATTTTTTTAAAATTCATGGCTCCACCAGAGAAGATATTTGGTATATTTTCAAAGCCCTATGTACTAGTCACTCAGCACCACTGTGGAAAAAAAAAGATGTCCTCTTTAAAGATCCTGTAAATCTGCAGCAAGGGTTTGTAAAAATTTTAGTAATTTTTTTTCTTTTTTTTTTTTTAATAAGGAGTTCTAAAAATTCTGTTGCTTTGTAATAATATGTGTATAACCTAGGAGTATAATAATCCCAGTTTAAAATAGTTCTTGTATGTCTTTGACTTCCCAGTTACTCACAAGTCAAATACTTCTTAAGATTTTTTTAAAATCCTATGGAAGAGACCATAGAGTCAAATACAGCACTTTCAAACAACTGATAATAGAGACAAGTATTATATGCAATATCTGTCCCCATAGAACATAGTCTGTATACATAGAAAATAGATATATTCATTCTATTAACTTTTTAAAAATTGGATTTAATGCAAAAGGTGTAGTGGTTCCATTTGGAGGAGACTAGTAGAGAAAGTTTATTGGACTGAAAATGTGAGGCTACTTGGCAATTGTCTTTGTTCAGAGTGGCATGATTTCTGCAGAGAATTTAGCGTAACAGGTCCAAAATGTTACTTCTCACTGAAGTCAGAGGGTAAAATTTGTGGTCAGTGCATGGTTTATGTCCTTACCTTTGAACCCCTTTGCATTTAGTTTCATTTTCTAGGCTTCTTAAAAAAAAAATTATAGAAAAGTGAATGATACTGTTCTGCTGAAGACTAGTATTTTCTTGAATGTCTGTATATATTTCTCACATTAGATTTGGTGAGATACTTCAGATTTTCATAAATGCATAGGTCACTTTGGTATGACTATTCACACATGTGCCTTTGTAGAAGTTTACATGTAACCTTTGCAGGATGAAATCAAAAAGAATTGGAAGACCAAGCACACGGAGCAATGACATGTATCATTCTGTAATGTGGGTACATGCTGATAACAGCAGAACGTTTAAAAATGAAGTTAATTAGACTTGATTTGTGAGATCTTCTTTGAAAGGTCATTTTGAAGTGCATGAAATCAAGTTTTATGCCCCAATTATAAAACATCAAGCAGTAAATTTAAGCAAATACAAAAAGTGATAAGATAGAAATTAGAACAGCTGATATGAGTAATTTTTTAAGAAATACATATATCATGTAGTTAAAAGAATTGATATAAGAGCCTTGGATATAGTACAGTCCTCATGCTTGGTAAGCAATGACGTAGGGAGGAAGGAATGTACTTGAATTTTGACCAAATATATAAAGTGTTTAGGAAGTATAGGCCTTGCTGTAAAGGGTGACCACCTTTAAATAATCTGAAGGTAACTTCATGGAAAAAGCAGGCAAACATGGGAATGTCATCCAATGAGAAGGCATTAAAGATGCTTTCAAAAGAAAAAGTGAAAAGAAAACTAAATCAGTGTGTGTTGCACATAGTTGATAAGGTAGCTTTGTTCTGTGAGAGGTTACTTTCACTCTAAAATGTTCTGGATTTTGAGGTGTCTGTGTTTTTGATTATGACCTAAGGTTATCTTGCGACACTAGTATTTGAAGTAGATTTTACAGAATATATATGTCTTCAGGATTATGAAAGTTGCATATAAAGCCCTACATTATATAGAATATATGAAGGCAGATGTATAAAATTGAGTGTTACCTTTGCTTACTGATACATTGCACTAAACATGTGGTCTAGTATTTCCTGGTATGATACAGTATTTAATTGATTTGGAACAATGTATTTGGAGGTGGCTTAGCATGCTGGTGTCAAGGATCAAAAAAACAGTTCTTAGCTGGAGGTTTTAGAAAAGATGATGAGTCAATAAAATATAGAATATTTGGAAAGGAAGACTTACCCAAGAGCAGAAACTCCTACATCAGAAAAACTGCAAGAGGTCATTGCTATAGTCAGCTGATGGATTCCAAAAACATATGAAAGCATATTGGCTACTGCATGACTACAAGGTTTCTTTTAATGTATTTCAAAGAAAATCAATGGGATTTTCTGAAGTAATCTTATTTCTTGCAGATAGAGCATAATTTTAGTAGCAGAAGAGAGTGCTCAGCTGCTAAGGTATCCCTGAAAATATCCAATTTTCCTATCAGCCATTGCCATGGTATGATCACTGTGGAGTGGATACGGATATCCTCTTTTTTATTTCACCTGTTGGAGGTGTTCTCTTCTGTAAATGGAAATACACTTATCTCTCATGAATGTTCTTCCAAGGTGGACACTTTTCAGCTGGTATTTGGCATTTAATCAATGTAGGCTGATGAGAAGGAAGAAGCCAAACTGATGCCTTTCATGCACTCTTTTTA
>WEIV01002623.1:1796-28241 GCA_013390005.1 Calyptomena viridis
ATATTCTGAGTTGGAAGAGGCCCACAAAGTGTACCAAGTCCAACTCTTTCTGAATGGTCAAACCCACGGCCTTGGCATTATTAGCACCATGGTCTAACCAACTGAGCTTATGGACTTCATCAAATCAGAACTTTTTATAAACTCAGTATCTTTTGACTCTTTCTGGACTAGAAACTCTTTAATTAGAACACAGTCACGTGTTTTAAAATGTTATTCTTGAGAGAAGCAGGTGACCTTTGATCCCTTTTTTTTTCTTTTTTTAAGCTCATGAGCCTTTTCTTAACAGAACCATGCCCTATTATGAACCTAGCCTGGCTAACAGGAATGCATCGTTACATCAGTAGGGAAAAGGCAATGTGTAAGTACAAAATGTGTAGTTTCATCTACCTACCTCTCATACAGTCTGGTGATTACATCCACATCCAACTCATGTTTTCTGTGCCCATGTCTTCCATGAGGAATAGATGAACTATAAATTGTTCCTTTAAACCATGAAGGTCTGATTCTTCTGTCAGCAGGTTATTTTTCAGCCTTAGCAGCCCAGAGAACTGAAGTTTTCGAAAACATTTCCTTTGCAGTTTATATTAAATGTGCTAGAAGTGTGTATTTGGAGAGTTGGGATTTGGGGAGTAGAGGATGACGGAGACTGGGGCTTGAAGGGGAAGGATGGCTTACCTTTCTTTGTTCTCACAGGAGAGAAGCCTTAGGGGGAGGTAGCATGTCACTTTATTAATGAATAGTAATCCAGATAACTCAGTTTTGAGTTTTAGGCCATTATAAGAGATGTAATAGGTCTTTAAGGAAGTTTTGTAATGCACTCTTCTGTTAACCTGTGTTGTTACATTGCCAAAAGAGTCTCTTTTCTTTTGAGCCCAGTTAGGCTATTAGAAATTTGTGGAGAGTAACAGGATGTTCCCACAGTGGCCTGGCAAGCCACTTCTGCTTGAGCTTCACCATGTATTTTGGAAATTATGGGAATAATCCATGTTGAATCTGACTGGTCATAAAAAGAAACCTTCATTTTAAGAAGACTAACTTGTAGAGAGGAAGTCTATACTTGTAGACTTTTTGATTTGATATGGAGAAGCTGATAGTGTAAATAATTTTGCAGATCAGATAAAACAAACTTTTATTAGCCAGACTTGAAAATTTTCAACACATTCTTCTGAGTTTTGAGCACATGTATTAGTATAAATTGTGAACTTTCCACAATTGCATCTATTTCATACCAGCTGGCTCAGATCCATTCTCTAAGAAGCCCAGTTCACCTGAATCATTCACCTTGTAATGATTCAAGTTGGTGTCAACATTTGTGTTCTTCAGACCAGTTTGTACCTTTTTGGAAGGAGGGAATGTTGAGAAAAAGTCCTAAACTGCATAACCACTGCCTTATGTCTAAAAAGCCTTGAAAAGGAATGTTTGCCCAGCTCTAGAGATGCAACTTTGACACATTTGGAAATCACAAAGACCATTTGTCTCCTAGTTAAGGGAATCCTAATAAATACCTTCAGCTACCAGTGATCTCTCACATCTGGAGTTAAACTAGAATAACACATCACTCTGCCATCCTGAATTTTTTTTTAAATTTAGTTGGTTGGGTTTTTCCCCCTTTAGAAAATAAGTGATTGGCTTAACTAAAACTGAAATCTTTACCTCTGGTTTCCAGATCCTTAGCTTGATTTCAGAAATGGGAAAGTTCATTATTCACACAGCAGTGTTTAGCAGCCAACTTTCCTTTTCAGTGGCAGCCAATACACTATTTTATTTCTTCAGAAATGGGAGGGAATGTAAACTTGAAATGAAGATTTTCAGATGGTGAAGCTGAGAGCTATGGCTGGAGAAAAAAATGTTCCAAGTATAGCAGTTATTCAAAAAAACTCAGGACGCTCAGTCTGCATCAGTTCATATTACAGAGACCTGTTAAGTACTTGGTGTTTCTAAAAGATCAGCCTAATGGTTTAGTACTTGAAATCCTGATTTAGACATTGAGTTCTGGGCTCCTGATTCTGTAAACCTTAGTCTAAAGTTGATATGTGCAGTGTGAGGGAAAAACAGTCATAGTTAACCATAGAGTTAAAAGGTCAAATCATTAAGAAATACAGAAATCCCATTTTAAACAGCTCTTGTTATATAGACTGAATTATGTATGTTAACAGAAATGAGCCTCAAGAATCTCACTGCAGAGTAAGTGGAATATTTTTGCTGGAAAAGTGCAAGCATATCCACCTTTCTTATTGCAGGAATAGGCTAATGTCTACTTGAATTTTTCTGTGTTTGTAAATGAAAATACATTTAATATAATACTAAAACTTTTTTATACATCTCAATTTTATTTGACTCGGACAGGTTTGGCTATCTCTGATATTATCTTGTGTTAAGTCTTCAAACCCTTCAGATTATGCATCAAATCTTGTATCTGTGTAAAACAAATCAAGACATTAGGGTCTAGGATGAGAATATCTAGGGTTGCCTTTATATTTAGGTAAAGATTTGAGTGGCAGTTCTGTGCTCTTACCTTCATTAACTGACTGTTGAGATCTTCCTGGACCTGACTGCATTCAAAAGAGAAACTAAGTGTGATTTAGCTATAAAGAATCCTCAATTTCCTTTGGGATGACAGATGTAGAGATTTGATTTCTGCATCTGAACCTTATCTCAAAATGCCCTTTTTTGAAGTCTTGACTGTGCCCTCCCCTGGTGCCCCCCTCCAAAAAAGAAAGGTGTCTGGTTTGTATGGCCATACTCTGGCCTGATCCCCTGCCAGCTGATTCTGTCTGGCAGGATTTGGACTGGCAGTATATTTGACAACATGTGTGTATTGGCTTAGGTTTTGGGAAATTTAACGTGCTCTCTAAAGCTAAAACGACAAATGATCTGCAAAATGCAGTGAAGGTATGTAAAGCATGAGTGTGATTTACATTATTTATGTGGATTTTTGAGGTTGGAAAAGAGGTTTTGTGAAAGTGATAGTGGTTATAGTATTTTACTTTCTTAGAGATTAGGGCTCTGAGTTAATCGCATTTTCCCTCCCACTTCTTTGGCTAAGTTTTCAATGAACAACTTTTTAGCTCTGATTTCCCCCCCGCTTCAGGGTTTTGTGTTTGAGTATATTTTTTCACATTCAAGACTGAAACAAACATATATCAAAGTCACCAATATAGTGAAGATTTTTCTTAAATGAATCATCCTTTTTTTTTTTTTCTGAACTAGTGTTGAACTGCTTTGTTGTGGATGAAATTTGTATTTTTGCTGTGAAATTGAATGCCTGGATGGCTCATTTATATGCAAGCTCTGGATGGCTTTCTGAAAGCTGGCAATTGTTTTATTGCTGAACTTCACTGTAATTAATGTCATCCAGAGCAAAAGTGAGGGAAGAGCTAAGTGTTCTTTAACTCCATTTTACATAGTGATGCTCTTGGATAATATCACACTATGCTCACATGGGGAGGATATTGGAGGCTCTGCCTTCCACTTGCAATGAATACACCTGAAGATTGTTCTTTTAAATACATGATGATGGTTATTGCAGTAGATGAATCTCAACTGTTTTCATCTGGAACCATTTGATTCCTTCAGGTAGTGTCACATAATCAAAAGGGAAGACAAATTTTTTTGCCAGTTTTCCAAAATTTTGTCAAAATAAGGGGAATTTAGAATTGTAATGTTTCAGTAATAGAAATCCCAAAATTCTTAATGTGCTTTATTGAAGCTGTCAGCTTGTCTAAAGCATGCATGTGTGTTTAACCCCACATGAGCCTCTATCCATGTGAGGTGATGTACGTAGTAGTCCTAAAACTTTTTAAATATTCAAATTTCAGTAACTTCTAGGCAGTGTGAAGGTTTTTCTGATGTATAGCATCCAGTAACTTTCCTCATGGAGCTGACTTGACTGCCAGGCTGGAACAGCTGAAGAGCAGGGTGCTCTCTCAATACATTTTGTCCACCACTGATCTGACAGAGCCATTAATAAAAACCGCAGGTTTTCCAGAACTTGGAAAACTTTTCCCTGCAGTTTTGGGGTCTACCTAGAGTTTGCTTTAAAATGAAATGCAGGAGTGTTGCCAGGAGAGTGTCCACCCCCTCAAGCAGATGTTTAGGTGCCTCTTCTCTGACATCAGATCATGCTCTACCCAAGAAGAAAGAGGAGTATCTGCTGCTTTACAAGGGGAAGATAGTGATTTGCACAAGAGATGGATTTCCAAGCAGCTGTCAGCTATTGGCATTGTATGTCAAGTTTAGAGGCTCAACAAAACAATTGAGTTCTCGCACATATTTCCAGGAGGAACAAGTTAGTACCAGCAGAGTCAGAATCCTGGATTTCCTTCAGCTCTTCTGCAAGAATATCTTTCATTTCCTCTAGTGTGTTTGGTGACGATGGAAGAGTTTTCCTGCCCTGTCCATCTTCTGTACTGTGTGGAATTTTATTTTGTTTTGTGGGGTTTTTTTTGTACTAATGAATGCTCATGGTCTAGAATTGCTCAAGTGTTCAGTTAACAGCTGAATACTCTGCAGGGGGACCTCTGTAGCATGTTATCATAGTCTTTTTATATTAGACGATAGGAGACCTGGTAAACATCTATACTTCAGGTTATTCAGTTTCTTTCCTGGAAGTCCATTCTGAAGAACTGGTTCAATCTTAAGAGGCTGTGATTATGTATTGGGAGCAGGAGCTGCAGATTATCATCAGGTCTTGGGTTCAGGCTGTTTCTGGTGTTTTAACTGTATTCAAAAATACAGTTACCTCCCTCAACCTCCAAACTGCAGTTTGTGCAGCTTTCTCCCCTCCCACCCACGCTATAATTTTTATGCATTGCACACTTTGGTCAAAGAAAGTACTCTTCTGCAGTGTCCAGCCTGGAAAAGACTTTATCGTTCAATCTCTTGTTTGTGACCTCTAACTCCTAACACTTGATGCAAGCTTTGCAAAGGCACCTGGGTTTTCCTGTGAGTTGGTGTATGAAACAAACTGTGTGACTTTGCTGCAGTGCTTAAGGCATTGCTGCGCCTGGGCGGTGGGTCTTCAATAAGTAGGGCCCCCGCTGGGTTAAGTTCTGCGAGGTCTAGAAAACAAGCACTGAGTGATTAGAGAACCAGTGAACATCTGTTCTAGGAATGTTGTTCCTTCCTTATCCCAAAACAAAACTCTTATCTTGTCTTTGTGGATGGTGATTTAGTTAGGTTAATATAATTAAAAGTTAGTGTTTAAACTAGCCTTCTGAATATTGCTAGAGTAGTGCTGACCTTTGCAAGAATGCAAGGTCCCTGTAACTCTCAGTATCTCTGAGGAGACTAAGATACTCGGTGAAGTGTTTACTCTTGTTGGGGGAGTGTGGNGTGAGCGAGCGCGGCTCGGGAACCGGCGGCCGCGGCGCCGGGCTCAGCTGCCTTCTGCGGGAACGGGACAAGGAGGAATGGGAAAAGAGGCTCCCCCTCTGTGCAGTGTTTAGTCCTTCGGGAGGTGCCATCGCTTCTTTTATGGTTCACGAAAAAAACCCAAACCAACCCTCAACAAATTAAACCAAATCCTTGAAAATTATCTCGGTATGATCTTATGCTTTAAACACAACTCACTGTTCCTTCTTTTTCTTCACTAACAAGTGAAATCTGGTGGGAGGGGGACTGGTGGCCTTTTTATATTTTCAGAAAGGCTGTTAATGTGGCAATAGCATTAACTGACAGTCTTTCCTCATCTATTCTTGTGTCCTGATGGACATGAATACTTTCTGAAGTATTCTCCAGGCCACTTAAAGCTACTGTAATTCTCCTGCCCTTAAGGCTTGTCAGTTACTTCCAAGGTGGCTCCTGCCTGGAACCTGCCTCTGACATCCTGTTTGCTTTGGGGAAGGTTTGTAGTTTGGATTCAGGCGTTCTAAGAATAGGTAATATATGGGCCTCGGTAGAAAGCAATCTCCTTATAAGACTGGTGTTCAAAATCATTAATGTGCTTGGAGTTTCTGAAGTGAACTCTTAACTGTGTTAAGTTTTTGGACAGCTGGAAATTCTGTTTTACTAAAGTCCTCTGAAGTTCTATTCTAGAGAAAAGAAGGGAAAATTACTTCTTGTACAAAACTGGAAAAAGCAATCTTGTAATCATGACACTAAAAGTATGATTCCAAAATTGGTATCAATTTATCACATATACTCTGGTTTTTAGACAAAGAAAAATAAACACATTGGTGAAAATTTGATGGGTATCAGGATGCCGTCTGAATCACAGCTGCATCTGGGTAATGTTTATAAATATACATAAACTTCCTAAAGAATGCAGTGTAAAAATAAGGCTAAAGAAAAAGTGTGCTGATCTGAAGTAATATCAATGACAGTTATATTAGAAAAAAGGAGAAACACTGAAATTTTCTGTATCGGGAGTAGAGAAGGCCAGGTAAAGGTATATCTAGTATTTCAGTTACTATTGAGTTGATTATGTCCAGATTGTNATGCTCATGGTCTAGAATTGCTCAAGTGTTCAGTTAACAGCTGAATACTCTGCAGGGGGACCTCTGTAGCATGTTATCATAGTCTTTTTATATTAGACAATAGGAGACCTGGTAAACATCTATACTTCAGGTTATTCAGTTTCTTTCCTGGAAGTCCATTCTGAAGAACTGGTTCAATCTTAAGAGGCTGTGATTATGTATTGGGAGCAGGAGCTGCAGATTATCATCAGGTCTTGGGTTCAGGCTGTTTCTGGTGTTTTAACTGTATTCAAAAATACAGTTACCTCCCTCAACCTCCAAACTGCAGTTTGTGCAGCTTTCTCCCCTCCCACCCACGCTATAATTTTTATGCATTGCACACTTTGGTCAAAGAAAGTACTCTTCTGCAGTGTCCAGCCTGGAAAAGACTTTATCGTTCAATCTCTTGTTTGTGACCTCTAACTCCTAACACTTGATGCAAGCTTTGCAAAGGCACCTGGGTTTTCCTGTGAGTTGGTGTATGAAACAAACTGTGTGACTTTGCTGCAGTGCTTAAGGCATTGCTGCGCCTGGGCGGTGGGTCTTCAATAAGTAGGGCCCCCGCTGGGTTAAGTTCTGCGAGGTCTAGAAAACAAGCACTGAGTGATTAGAGAACCAGTGAACATCTGTTCTAGGAATGTTGTTCCTTCCTTATCCCAAAACAAAACTCTTATCTTGTCTTTGTGGATGGTGATTTAGTTAGGTTAATATAATTAAAAGTTAGTGTTTAAACTAGCCTTCTGAATATTGCTAGAGTAGTGCTGACCTTTGCAAGAATGCAAGGTCCCTGTAACTCTCAGTATCTCTGAGGAGACTAAGATACTCGGTGAAGTGTTTACTCTTGTTGGGGGAGTGTGGTGCAGGCATATAATATGACCCTGTACTGTGCTGACATAATTTTGCAAGAGGTGAAATGGTCTTTCTGGTTCTCTTATGTACACTGAAGGTTTACGTTTGGTGTCTGCTGCCCTCCGGCCATTTGAGAGCAAGCATCTGCCACTCGCATAAAGCAGGCGCCGGTGGCTCTCACCCCTTCAAAAGGGCGAGTGTAATTAATAAGCCGGTGCAGTTTAACGGGCAGGGAGCCCTGAAGCGCTGAGATCTGCCTCGAGGCCGGCTGGAAACACGAGCGACAAAGGAGGGGAGCTCCAGGGCACGGACCTGCCGCTGCCCCTGCGGAGCCTGTTGGGAGCCCTGGCCCGGCCGCCCGCCCCGCTGCCAGGGATGCTGGAGGCGGCCCCGCCTGGCAGGGAGCGGGCTGGCCGGGACTGCGAGGGACGCTGTCACCTGCCATGGGGCTATGTTCCTGCAAAGGCTGCCGTGAGGAGCCCAGAGGTAACTAACTTCCCTCTCCGAGGTGACAGGAAAACTCCTTCCCCGTGTCTCCCGGCGGGGCGGCGGCGGGTGCGCGCAGCTCCGGGTGAGCGAGCGNGCAATAGCATTAACTGACAATCTTTCCTCATCTATTCTTGTGTCCTGATGGACATGAATACTTTCTGAAGTATTCTCCAGGCCACTTAAAGCTACTGTAATTCTCCTGCCCTTAAGGCTTGTCAGTTACTTCCAAGGTGGCTCCTGCCTGGAACCTGCCTCTGACATCCTGTTTGCTTTGGGGAAGGTTTGTAGTTTGGATTCAGGCGTTCTAAGAATAGGTAATATATGGGCCTCGGTAGAAAGCAATCTCCTTATAAGACTGGTGTTCAAAATCATTAATGTGCTTGGAGTTTCTGAAGTGAACTCTTAACTGTGTTAAGTTTTTGGACAGCTGGAAATTCTGTTTTACTAAAGTCCTCTGAAGTTCTATTCTAGAGAAAAGAAGGGAAAATTACTTCTTGTACAAAACTGGAAAAAGCAATCTTGTAATCATGACACTAAAAGTATGATTCCAAAATTGGTATCAATTTATCACATATACTCTGGTTTTTAGACAAAGAAAAATAAACACATTGGTGAAAATTTGATGGGTATCAGGATGCCGTCTGAATCACAGCTGCATCTGGGTAATGTTTATAAATATACATAAACTTCCTAAAGAATGCAGTGTAAAAATAAGGCTAAAGAAAAAGTGTGCTGATCTGAAGTAATATCAATGACAGTTATATTAGAAAAAAGGAGAAACACTGAAATTTTCTGTATCGGGAGTAGAGAAGGCCAGGTAAAGGTATATCTAGTATTTCAGTTACTATTGAGTTGATTATGTCCAGATTGTCTGAGTGAACAGATATGAATTTCATCCTATAGACAGGATAAACAAAAAAACTTCAAGCAGTATTCCCCTGAATTTTGTATTGGGAATACTATGAGATTTTTAATTTGCTTCTGTTTTTAATCTGTTGAGGAAGGGGAAGCTTAGATTGGGTGTTATCAAAAAACATTTGTCCTAGTTCCTGGAATAAGTCCAGTCACCTCATTCACTTGAGTGAAATTGTATTTATCTTCTTCGGGGAGAGTTTCTGCAAACAATGGGTATTTCAGCTAGCATATTGCATTCAGGCATGAAAGAACAAAGTATGTTTGTGTCAGCCTTGCACATTTGGGTAAACCTGTAGACATTGGTGATGCCACACCATTCTCTGAGTATTGGTGTGGTTGAGATGGATGTTTGTATTAAGCTGTACTTTGCCGGTGGAGCCCTACTAAGTATGTAATACTAATGAATGTTTTAAGGACTTCTTTCAAGGGCAGCCCGTTAAAGGTCCTGTCATGATTTTTTTTTCTCTTATTTGGAAAACATTTTTAAGTTAGTCCTGTGTAGCAGAATAAATCTATCTCCTAGTTGACTCTTAACCCTTATAGAAGGCTGAAGCTTGTAGCTCAAAGGTTGTGTGCCCCTATCTGCATTAAACTTAATAAGCCTGAAGTTTAATACAACTTTGCTGTTGGTACAGATATGATCAGTGAGGTAAAAGGTCTGTGCACTGTCTTGCTGGTCAGTCACTGTGAGGGAAGACCTGAAATGCCTAGCTGTCATTTGTATTCTTAATTGGGACCAAATTTGGCTTTGTATGACGCTGCTGAAACTCATTTGTTCCTTGGTGGCTGGCATGGGCCCCTTTAAAGCAATAAGCTTATTTTTCAATGCTTTTTAGATACATCTAGATTTATAAGATATGTAGAGAAGCCACTAATTTAGATTGCCCATGCTGCTTTGCTTTTTTGGCTTGAAGGAATCGTTTAGGCTACTGTTGCACTGGCCTCTTGACCATGAGCTTCAACAAGTGCTGCTCTGCTGTGACAATACTTTCCTGGGATGTGGAGGGAGGGGTGTAGCTGGGGACCAAGGTGCTGATAACTGGTTTGTGTTAATGCGTTTGCCCTATCAGCTTTTTCTTGTGATTGCCTTTTAGCACATCAGGCACAGATAGGACTAACTGATGAGTAGATTTGGATTTTTTAGAAGTTGCAGGCTGAAGTGTCTCCCTGAATGCAGCTGGTTATCTGCAGATAGCAGAGACAAGCTTAATATGAGGATGGAAGTTCAGGGATATTTGCATTTGTTTAAAGCGAGAAAGCAGATGGAGTGTTGTTATCCTTCCCAATTCTCCTCCTTCTGTCCCTGTAGTAGAATACCTACTGGCTAGAAAGTATTCCTGGGCAGGAATACTAAATTGTCCCTTTTAGTCTGTCTTTTAGATTCAGTTGATTGCTGTGTACTGAAATCAGAATGTGGGAGAATTACATGATTGCTGGTAGGAATTGGAAGGTAACTAGAAATAAAATCCTCTTTCCACCTCATCCTTTAAGTCCGTTTGGGTCTACTAGCCTGGACTGAACTGGAACCTGAAGCTGGTGGGAGAGTGTTTTCCATGTGCTGTGGTTGATTATTATTTACACTTTACTATTTCCTGAGCTTCCTTGTTTCGGTGTGCTTGTATTTCTTTTTTTGGCATTTTTTACACTGACAGTTGTTCTCAATCACATCCAAACAAACTGTGCACTCTAGTGTTAAAAAGATTACTGGTGACTTTCCAGTGATGCAATGTAATCAACATTGTGAGTTCTTCCTTTATTTTCTTTAATCTGGTCATAAACTGGGTCTGCCCAATTTAGCTTTCCTAGGGAGACCCACATTGTGTTCACTATGGTAAAAGTTTCCAAATGGTGCAAACATGATGAATGAAGAACTCCAGTTCTCAGCTAAACAATATTTACCCTTTTCATCTTGTCTGCCAGCTGCCAAGGTGTGCTTTCTGTTACAGTTTTGTACTTAAGAAGGTGAAATGTGTATAGGGCTTGTAAAATGGTACACTGGGAAAATTTGGCTTATCTGAGATACCAAAGCTAGCCAGGTTTTTGATGATGATTGTGCTTTGTGTGAAAGGAATAGAAAAGGAAGTCTTGAAAAAGTCAGTTTTATCTGTTGGATGACCTTCCAAAAAGGGTAAGGATTTAGGAGGAGACCATACTTTAGAAGTCTGTAATTCTTACTGAACACATTTTATTTGCATTATCTTCCAGTCTGTCGTATTGAAACATTTTATAAATGTGGTCTTAAGGTTCATGATAGCACCTCACAGTTAAGGAACTAATTTTCCTGTTTAAAAAAAAATGTTTAAATTGTTTCCTCTCTTCTTTTTTTCTCTATTCTTTTGGAGCCCAAACAGTAACTAAAGATACCTTTTAACTGAAGTCCAGAATGAGTTCTCACTAGAAATATTGAGTAGGTTTTGACCGTGATAAAATATGTCTGTCTCTCCCATGGACGCTTTGATTGGCTATGCAGTCATTTGAAGCACACAGTGGTACAGCTGTAGTATTTTGGAGTTATGCATTCTCCAGATGAGAAGCACATGTATGAATAAACCTGTGTGCTTATTGTTTTGCACACTTTCCTTCCTATGGGAAACACTTCTCTGTGATGTGACCCAAGCACTATGAGAACAGCCCGTATTGGGTGGGAATGTATGTTGAGTTAGTATGTGAACTCATTCCTCATTTCAACAAAGTGGTCAGTTTGCATTATAACCATCATAGCAAAAAGGACTTCAGTCTCTTCTGAACATTCTGCATTCTTTTTGAAAACTCAAGGTATAACAAAGGAGATAAAGGAAGAATTCACAGTCTCTTCCAAAATGTAAGAAAAAGTGAATGAATTCTCTCAGTGAGTACAGCAGAGTGTATCACCTGCATGGTTCTCTAGGTATGTGCTTCTTTCTTTCTTCATGTCCTTTTAGCTACTACAGGTGGAATTTGGGAAGTATGTGGCATGTGGGACAGTTAACTTATTTTTGCTCAATCTCTCAAAATTAACTAGAAAATTTGAAAGTGAGAGATTTGTTTTTGGAAGACATATTATCCTGAAGTTATTTGGTCAATTATTGCTCATCTAGGAAACTTCTCTGCAACTGGTTTTGTCAATGAAAACAAAGAGTAACCTTTAACCTAACACAGCAGAGCTGTTGCTGTGTTAGTTGATGGAAAAGTACTAATCACCTTTATAGTCTTGACTACTTATGCTGTGAAGAGGAAAAGAATTATCTGATAGCATTTCAAAGACTTGATTGTATATTTGGTCATTTGTGTGATCCACCATCTGTTTTTTGATATTGGCTGGTTGCTAAGCAGAACTACTTGCAATTCTTTTGTTGAGACACTTCATTAAAAAGACTTTAATCAAAAATTGTTTCTACAGTTTTTGATTGCTGTAACTTGGAAACATCAATTTCAATTAAAAAAAAAGGCGTTTATTTTTTCCCATAAAATTAATACTTTCAGTAGAAGTGCTAAGTATTTTCTGTTGTCATTTTCATCAAAGGAATTAAATGTTACTTTGTGCAGTGCTGAACCATGTGTTTCAAAAACGAGCACATGGCATATTAACTGGAGTGGGATACAGCCTTGCAGGAAATGTGGGTCCAAAGCCAGAAATGGGCCTGCTGAGATTCAGCAAAGCAGTGGGTCACTACCTGTATACAAAAACAGAGCAGCTATGGAATAGAGGTACATGGAGAGTAGATGCACAACTACATCAGCTGAGAAACTTCAGCAATTCTTTCCTTAGGGAACAGTGTCTGTGCCCCTTCAATGAACTGCCTTTTATAGGTTGAACTGCCTGATGTGTTTAATCTGTACAACTGAACAAACAGTTGAAGATTTGATAACATCTGCTGTATACACAACCTCTGGCTTGTATTTACTGTCAACAGTGTCTTGTTACTTGTTGATCTAATTTCAGGCTTTCATAGTGAGAGAGCTCATAAACACAGCATGAACCCCTGCAGTGACATTGCTTCTGCTCTGTTACCACATACCTCATTTGTGAAAGGAAAGTTTTCTAAACTGCATGAAGTGGGAAATGTGTTCTCTCTTCTCCAACTTGTTTTATAGCCTGTTAGCTGTTTTTCTAAATATAGTGTTCATCTCTACATAAGGGCTATTAGCCTGGTGTCACGCCACAGGTAGAACTAGCATTCATTTTTCTTGGGGACACTTTTCAAGTATGATGACTCCACCACATCCCTGGACAGTCTGCTCCAAAGCTTAACTACTCTTTCTGTTAAGAAATTTTTGTAATATCCACCCTTAACCTCCCTGACATAACTTGAGAACTTTTCATCTTGTGCTACTGCTAGTTGCCTGGGAAAGGAGGCCAATGCCCACCTGGCCACAACCTCCTTTCAGAGAGTTGTAGAGAGTAATAAGATCTCCCCTGAGCCTCCTTTTCTCCAGGCAAAACAACTCCAGCTCCCACAGCTGCTCATCATAGGACCTAAGTTCCAGACCCTTAACCAATCTTGTTGCCCTTCTCTGGACATGCTCCAGCACCTCAATGTCCTTCTTGTATTGAGGGGCCCAGAACTAAACTTGGGACTCAAACTGTGGCCTCACTAGTGCTAAATATAGAGGGGTGATCACTGCCCTGATCCTGCTGGCCGCACTGTTTTTGATACAAGCCAGGATGCCATCTGCCTTCTGGGCCACCTGGGCACACTGCTGGCTCATGTTCAGCTGGCTGTTGACCAGCACCCTCATGTCCTTTTCAGCCACTCTTCCCACAGCCTCTAGTGCTGCACGGAGTTGTTGTGACCCAACTGCAGGACTTGGCACTTGGCCCTGCGGAATCTCATCCTTGGCCCATTGATCCAGTCTGTTCTGGTCTTCTGCAGAGCCTTCTTACCCTCTAGCAGACCAACACTAAGCCCAACTTAGTATCTGTCATCTGCAAATATACTGAAGGTGCACTTGATCCCCTTGTCCAGATCGTTGATAAAGATATTTTATGGTACAGGGAAGGAAAGTGAGTCAACCAAACCTACCCAGCAAATACATAAGAGAATGAAAAAAATCTTGTTTCCTGATGAAAGTATTCAGAATAATTTGTTGTTTGCTCTGCTGCTTTCCTAATTTTTTTAAAAGCTGTTTTGAGTCAGTGTTATGGTTTGACTCCAGCTAAAATGCCGAGAGCCCACACATAGATCCAAAATTTCTCAGAGAAGGAAAAAAAACTTTGACTTTTGTGATAAGGATTACAAGCAACTGTTTATTAACTATTTCACAAGCAAAACAGACTCTAACTTAGATTAAGTATTTACTACTACTACTAAAATCAGAACTTTAGAGTTTAAGAGTGGGAAGTTTGATAGATGTTATAGACACCTTTCTCCCCCCACCCCTCCCTTTTAAGATCCTTCACCTTCCCCCAACAGCNAGTGTTTAAGGCATCTTCTCTTTCTCTTCTCTCCGACCTTGGTGTTAATCAAACTTCCCACCCTCCTTTCTCTTAGGCTGCCATGATGTTCTACCTAGGGTTTTTTTTCTTCTCCTTCTTAAATATGTTATCACAGAGGCATTAGCAGTTGACCTTGAGCTAGCTTAGAGCAGAGAAAACCTCCGGCAGCTTCTTAAAGAAGCCTCTCTCCTAGCCCCCCCCAGCTAATAAAAAACTCTGGCTACTTAAAACCACAACAGTCAGCCTGATGTGACAATGTGGTAAAACTTTCCATGGCTGAAAAATAAATTGCTTTCATTGGAGATATGGAGTCAGATATTTAATCTACATGGAAATATTTTACTTCATGTTAACTTTTTAAAGAGAAATTCAAAAGCATTACTTAGTCTAAACTTTTTTTTTTTCATTTAAGAAATGCTCATTTATTTAATTTGGATCTGAAAAAGTAGCTTTTAAGTATCCTGTCCTACTCTCCTGTAACACAAGGCACTTATTTTAAAATAATGCTGACATTTGTTATTTGTTATTTCTGTCACTTGTAATTTTGTCCTGAATCTGCAAAAGTCTGAAACATTAAAGAAAATATTTGTCATGCAGAGTCTTTTTTTTTTTTTTCATAGAAGATATGCTAGACAGTACTTTTCAGATCTAAAGTGTCATTGGAAACAAAGGGTGGAGGTGTGGTGAGCACAGCAGTTCTGCTATCTTCCTGTTGCATAAGTACTCAATACCATGTGCACCCTCTCGAAAGTGACTGTGTAACTGGAGGTGAAAGGTTAGATATTTGATATCCATTCTCTTTTCCAGCCCACAGGTCCAGTTAGTTCTGGAGCATTTATGTTGCTATGTGGATAAGTAGTAGTGTTCTTGAAAGCAAATACAGCTATTAGTGATTGGGATGGTGTAGAACTTGTTCCGTTCATACAAATGAAGGGAATGAGGCATCTGTGCTCTTTAACCAGTGGTTGATGGAGAAGAACCCTCTGCAGTGTGTGGGAATTGAGCAAAGAGGTGGTGTTTGGAGAAATATGGTGGTTAGAAGCTGGTATGACAGGCTTTCTTTTTCCTTGTTTTATTTTTCCTGAATGACGATTGAATAGCAATACCACAAACCATAATGTGTATTTTAGGCTCAGTACTCAGACTGAAATGACAGCGATGGAGCCTGTGTCTGGGTATCCCAGACTGCTTGTGGAGTGGCTGTGGGCTGTGCTGAGCAAGGTTCAGCTGCTGGATCCCCTGCTGCCTTCTGGAGAAGCCTGAAAAACCTGATCTCTCTTCCCCAAACAAGAAAGCCCGAATATTTCTGGAAACAGAAATCTTACCTATCCAACTCAAAATGTTGCTGGAGGTGTATTGCGGGTGTCTCACCTGCTGCTTCTGGAGGATATAACCTCCAGACTTGCTGTAGTCCACTGACTGCTCCAGATATCAGTTACCAGATGGGATTGTACAGTGCAGCATGTGAATGAAAGTCTTGTCAAAACTTCTTGAGCATGCTTGTTTTTGAAGGAGTTAATGCTTCCAATTCATATGTTGAAAATAGCTGTGTATGTTGTTATCAACTGGTTTTACTGTAATTAATATTTGATGCTTTGTTCAAATGTCAGCACTGGGTGTCTTGCATCTGTTTTAGGTGATCACATTGCTCTGAGCAGCTGCTATAAACAAAGGGTTTTTTCAGGTGAGTTACTGACTGTGTTTAGGGATGTAACTAATTTAACAAAAAAACCCCCGAGACAAACCCTCTGTTTGTTGAATGTTTATTATAATAATAAAAACCACTATTTAGTTGATTTTTGTTTGTTCTCAGGAAGTGTAATATTAGCATTATTAACAAGTATAAATGTAGCAACAAAAGCAGGCAACACCATTTTTAAGAAATTACATTGTCTAAGGTTTTGAGTATCTTGTTTTGACTTTCAGAAAGTTGCTTCATGGTGCAATCTGGCAATTCATTCCATATAAGAAAGAATGTTGCTTTACAGTGGGACACTCGCTGATCCCCAAACCATTTCCATAATGCAGACTTCTACAGCATTTGAACAGAATAGGACTTCAGTCAGTGCTTTTTTCCATCATTAATATTCAGGTTATCGAAGACTAAATGCAAATTCAAGTCATCTGTGAATCAACAGCTTTTTGGGCCTGTGATACGGGAATTAGCACTTAGAAGATTATAGTCTCTGTTCCAACAAATCCATATTTTAAAGCATAAAGCAAATAATTAAAGAGCATGTGATGGGAGAATGGAAGAGCAGTGGGCAGTGTTATAATGTGAGAAGTTTCCTTTTTAATGTTGTAATTAATAAAAAATAAAATATTATTTTGACATTTTTAAGTGTCATGGAAAAAAGTTCAGGAACTGTTCCGATCTTTGTTTGGGATACTTTTTAGTAGCAGGTGGGCTCTTCATTTCACTATTTTAGCAGTTAACTCTTTTGCTGTTCTACTAGTGGCTTTAATTTCAGCAGTTGCCTCAGTCTGGGCAGTGAAACATCAGCCTGAAATGTAACTATTGCAACTCTGATGTAATCAGTGCATTTTGGAAAGGAATAAGTAATTAAACTTGGTTTTTAACCAACTGTGACAGGTTGACCCTGGCTGGGTGCCAAGTACCCGGACAGTCTCTCGCCCCTTCCCTTTACCAATAAGATGACAGCAACTCGTGGGTGTTAAGACAAGGCAGTTTAATACAAGCAAAGAAAGATTTGCGCGTGCAGGAAGCAAAGCAAAGGAGAATCTAATCTCTGCTTCCCATTCCACAAGGTCAGGTCGCCTCCTGAGAAGCAGGGCCCTACACGTTGGTTGTCCCTTCAGCAGGCAGCCATCGGAGACAACCCCGTGCCCCCACCCCTCCTGTTCTTTTATATCTGAGCTGACATCATATGGTCTGGAATATCCCTTTGGTCAGTCTGGGTCACCTGATCTGCTCGTGTCCTCTCTGCCTCTCCCTCACAGCAGTCAAAACAGTGGAGTGTTATCTCCTAGCACTGCTAAGGCTGCTGGGGCTCAGATAGACCCAGTACACCAAGAAGGGGGCATATCATAAAACTTTCCATAAAGCAGCTGTGTTCTGTGAGGGTGATCCCATGGTTGCGTTTTCTGCTCTGCAGTTGGTAGATGCTGCATGAAAAAAGGGGATGGAGCTTGCCATAACTTGACCTTGTAGACTGAGTGGTCCTTTTGCATATACAGGAATTCCTGTCTTAAAAAGTTGGTAATAAGGAGAGAGAGTTCACCGTGTACTCTCTCTAGCAGAGTGTTTGACAATAACTGTAATTTCCAGACTGTTTCCTGAAAGAGCAAAACCAATGAACCTCAGTACTGCTTTGGGGAGCACCTGGGGTTGCAGGAGCAGCTCTCTTTCCTCCTACAGCCTTTGCAGCAGAAATGTTATCTCTAGACTTTCAAAGTGCAGTGACATCTCTGAGTACAAATGGATATTCAGTTATGCTATGTTGCCAGGTTTAATGAACTAAGCAAGTGAATGTGGTGAGGAGTTCAGAAATCAATGAGATGAACTGTTTGAAATTCCCATTTTAAACTAGCTCAATTCTAACAAATCTATAAAAAGGCCATTACATTTCAGCTGGGAAGTGTAACACATGCGCCAGTTCATTGATAACCTCTGACAGTGAGCTAGTGATTGAGGCCCCTGCTGTACTCAGGAGTATGAGGTACAACCATTGCTTCTCAGCGATTTCAGATATGGCATCTCTTGGCCAACTGTGACTTGGTCATTTACTGTGAGTTGGCCATTAGAAAGCAAGTGGATTTGGCTCTCCTGCTGGTATGACTATGAGAGGAAAAAAAGGAATTCTATATGAAGGATATTTTTCCCCCAAATCTTGTTTAATGTTTTGTTGTTGGATGGGCAGCAGACACGCTTCTCCAGTTTCAGTGATTACAGCAGTATCCTAGCACTACTTGTGATGGGATAGCCTTGTCTCCCAATACCTTTTGTTCATCAAAATATAAATTGAAATGCAGTTGGCAGGGGAAGCCATTATCTCCATAGACTGTAAAGTCTTTTCTACTGAGCATCCTGTTTTTATGAGGTTGTTGGGATATGCAATAAACTGCTGCCATCAGAATGAGAAATGAAAAAGACCATGTGTCACCATGGTGTCTCCACCCATGTTCTTGCTATTGAGGTGCTGTGGATAAAGACTAGTATGTAGAAGATGAGAGAGTCCAAGGAAGTCCAGTGGTTAGAGCACTAGTTTGGGAGATCTGAATGTAGTACCTGGCCCTGCCTTAGTCACTGTTGTGACCCCAAAACACTGACATAGACCTCACTTCTTATTTGTGAAAGACTTTTAATGACTAAAGATTGTGATATGCTCAGATATTGTCATAATGGGAGCTACATTATTGTCACAAGTCTGTGAAATTGTATCTTGTATGAATAAATGTGTTATGGGAGAATTGGAAAGAAAACATAAACTTTATGTGTCGAGATAAGAACAATTTAATAATTGTAAAAAATATAATAATGCTAAATATGCTAATAATATTAATATTAACTGTAAAAAGAGGGAAAGGGAGAGAGAGTAATTGAACTCAAGAGAAATTAGTGATGCACAATACAATTGCTCACAATGCACTGACTGGTACTCAGCCCACCCCTGAGCAGCAATCAGCCCCTTCTGAGTATTTTCTGCAGATTCTGTACTGAGCATGGTGTTCTGTGCTAAGGAATATCCCTTTTGCCAGTTCGGGGCATCTAGTTTGACTATGTTCCCTCCCAGGTTTCTGTGAAGCTCCTCACTTGCAGAGCAGAAGATGCTGAAAAGTCCATCACTTAGGGTAAACACTGCTTAGAAGAGCCAAAATGTGTGTTATCAACATTATTCTCACGCTAAATCCAAAAAACACAGCACTGTACCAGTTACTAAGAAGAAACTTTAGCTCCCTTCCAGATGAAACCAGAGCATGGCATGACAGTCAAGTAACACAAAAAAAATTCAGTAACATACTAGTAACTGATCATTTTAGCAGTGGTAAATAATCTAGAATATATACAGTTTTTTGCTCTTCTTTTGCAACAAAGTGTTGTGGTTTTAAATGTAATCACACTGTTTTGCTCCCCAACTTCAACCATTTATGATTTTCTGTAAAGCTCACTGTGAAGATGAAAGCTTTCTTCACTTTTGACTTTTCCAAGGGAAATTTGTACTAAGTATTGAAAGGTTTTGATGAAAAAAGTCAGACTAAACATTGGAGAGCAAAATAAGAGTGAAAGCTTTATTTTGATTGTTACCAATAGTCTTGTGAACTTTTTAGAATATCTAATAATGTCAGGAAATTATTCCTTAATTTAGAAAAGTTTATTGTACTTTTTTGATAAAGCATTTGTAAGATTTGATGGTAATTAATTGGGAAAATTGTTCATAAAATCAGTTCTTCACTGCTTCCTGCCCCTCCTCCCCAGAGTGCCAACACCATAAATGATTCTGTCCAGTCACTTTTGAGAAGTCATCGTCTATGCATGCTTATATATAGCAAGAACTGAGAACATAAGTTAAAGTCGGGTTCAGAGATCTGCCCATATCAAATTTCTTGGAGTTTTATTCTTAAATATTGTTAAACATTTAAAAACACTGTTGGAGGCATGATGAGTTTGGTTCTAGCTGTCTCAGCACCAACTCCTTAGAGGGTTTTCAGATGTGTTTGAGACAATGGATTTAATGTATGTAATTGAAAATGGGAGGGAACCACAAACCTGCTTCTAAGTTATAGGCAAGGGATGTGAAACTTAGGAAATAAAATAATGTAAGGATGTTTTTACTAATTCTCAGGTTTTACTCCTGTTTTGGAATGATCTGCAAAAAGCCAGGACTTAGTAAGGTCATTTTGATTATGTATGTTGCATGTGTTGTTTAAGTAATCATGTGTGCTTTAAAAAAAAAAACAAACTAAACCAACACCCTGAAGTGATTTCCTTAAATATAGTGAAAATGGATATCAACAGGGTTGTTTCCTGCCTTGAAATTTTCTACATCTCTCACTCTAGGATGTTATGTGCTCATGCTCATAATCTCCCTTCCTTTAGCATCCAGTGTACGCAGCCTGCAGCCACCATCCAGCACCTCACCTTTCACCTTAGTGAAAGCCATACTGCTAAACTCAGGTCTGTCTATTTAGCTTTACATTATATCATTGTATTTAAACGTAGTCATTGAACTCTCTGATGTTTGTCCCCAACTTTCAGGAAAGTGGTCCTTTTTTTTTGAATCTTGAACCCTTATACTTGTCACCTGTACTGTCAGCACTAGCTGCACTTGCTTTTGGGATGAAGGCTTCCTTGTCCTGTGGCAGCTGCCACATAGCCCAGACTGCCCTCAGCAACACTCAGCAAGGTACCTCAGGGCATCAATAGGAACTCAGTAGGGAGTGAGGTTTGTGCTGTTTGTTTTCCACCACAGTCTGCTGGACAAGATACTTTTGCCTAGAGTTTCTCTGGGTAAAAAGGGGGGTGCTAGGATGAGAAATAGAGAAGCAGGCAGTCCCTTAAGGAAAATCCTTGGATGAACTTTACATGTCTCCACATACTCTGTGAGGACTGGTTTTCTTTCCATATGGAGGGCAGCATCTTGTTGAAGTTAAACCACTTAAGCACCTCTAAAAAGGTGGAACTGGGGACTTCACTCCCATTGCCCAAAGCATGTAAGCCTTTTGTGTCTAGCTCTTGAAGAAATGCTTTGAAAAATCAGTGGTTTGGCTTTCTGTGTGGGAAAATCTGTGTGTGCCAATGTGTGTGCCTTGCTGATTAGCCCACTGGGTCAGACACCCCTCTGGAGCAAAGAGTCGGACTGAAGGACTGTGGGAGGGAGGGCTTTGACTCCATCAATCCCTTTCTGTCTGTAGCTCTCAGGAATGCTGAGAAACCATATGCAGTATTGTTCCCCCCGGCATATTCTCATGTGCTTTGACTGGCTTGGCTGTAAGCAATTCAAGTAACAGGCATCCAGCTCTCCCTTGGGAGGCAAAATATAGTTCAGCTATTGCTATTGGGAGGAGAATGAGATTCCAAGGAAATGAGAGGAATCTGCTTGAAAACAGCAGTGATGTGAAGGGGCTTTTAAGACTTTACTGTCAGAGGTTTAACAGTCTGAGCAGAGACAGACTTGGGCAGTTTTGTATCTGCTGAGGGTGGTAGGTATGTTTCTATTTTGTGTGTTGCAATTTTCTTCTAGTGTTAATTCCGGAGATCCAATATTGCCGTATTCTAGAGACTCTAGTATAGGAAAAACACACAAGGGAGTGTGGGACTTCATCTTCTGAAGCAAAAGGGACTAGACTGGTTGAAAGGCGTCTTAGGCAGCTGTTTAGAGGCCTGGAAAGGATCACTGGACACAGTGATGGTGGGATGCTTTGTGAATTACTGCTTTTAAGCATCCTGGTCCCATGCTTATTAATACAAGACATATATTGCTAGATTGTCTGGCAGTATAAATGTGATTCTGATTCATGTGATCAATTCATCAGTGTGTTTATACTGGATTAGGTAGATCACATAGTAACGTTTCATGCTGGCACTTTATGCCCATGGAATTAGGCTGTGTCTGATCCAACACAAAAAAGTTTATCTTTTCACAACATTTTAGAACATCTGAATATGGCAGACAGACTTTCCACCCTCGTTTTGTATCGTGCAGCTTGAGGTGTTTCCTGATATAGTGGAAACTGGCCTGAAACTTGTTTTACTGCCTCACAGTCTCCTCCAGTAGCCTCCAGTCTCCCACAATTCTGTATCTTCTTTACCATTTACTATTAAGCCTCCCACATGAATTCATGGTGGTCTTGATTAATGAGGTCATTCCTCTCACTCACAACATCCCAATAATTTATCCATACTAAGTTGTTCAACCTGTTAGAGACCCAAGCTTGCATTACTGGCAGATTTGGCTTGTCTGGGGAGTGTTGAAGAATCATTCTCTTTTGTTTCTCTGATGCTGTAGGTGTGTGGTTAGTAGTGTATAACTGAGCGACAAACATGTGAGTCAAAGAATACAAGTAAACCTTTGGAAGTTTGTGGTTTCTGCTGAACAAAAGTAAAGTGTACTCTGATGTCATGATTTTTGAAGCTGTTTTATGCACTTCTCATCTGCTCTCAACACTCCTTTCTGAATTATATAAAACAGGAGTAATATCACACTTGAAGAAATCTCTGCAGCACTAGCCTTTCTCTGCTAATGGCTAAAACAAAGCATGATCTAGGTCTGTTTTCACTGACATCTCAGTTTCCCTGAACAGAACCCTTGCTGTGCTGTTAATTACCAAATTATCAAGTCTGTTGTTTTCTTTTTCTGAGAATGCAGCAGTTGTTAGACTGAATCTAACCCAAGGTCTGGTATTCTGTCTCTGACAGTGGATAGCATCAGATGTCTCTGAAGCGACTGGGCTCTGGAGAAGCAGGTGGGAGTTAATCTACCCCTACACTAGGTTTTATCATGTCTTTAACAGCTAGAGGTAATTTAAGTTCTGGAACAGACATTTCAATATTTCTGCTAAATGTCTACTTTTATAGTGAAGTGATCATTTTGGTTAGACTTGCTAGAACAAGGAATATACAATATTTTTGACTCATGAATTTTGTGGAGTTTCCCTTAGTCTTTTTTTTTCAGTTTGGTGCTTCAAAAGATCTGTTGCTTTTGTGTGGTGGCACTGCTGTTTACAGAGCTGTCAGTTTTTCCATTTGCTCTTCCTAGCTCCTCAGAGAAGTTAATTTTTTTCTAATTAAAGAGCAGTTTTCTTTTTTATTGAAGCCAGCTCAGCTGTAGTGATGGCAAAAGCGCTGTTTATTATATACTACACTTGGAGGCTGCTGGACAGTGTTAACCTGTTGTTGCCTAGATGCCACCTGGTCACTTGTGAAAGCACAATCAACTTTACCTGCCCATATATTTTGTTAGCTAGAGATTAGTTCAGTAAAAATAGCTCTACTTCTGTAGATATATTGTCTGTATTTTATAGAAAAGAAAATCGAGACCAAGACCAAGAATGTAGTTTTGGAATTTGAGCCAGGGAGTGTGGTATCTCTGGTCCACTAATGGGAACTGTTTCTTAAAAGACTGGGTTTGAGACCTTTATCTGTTAATTCAGCTAAATAAGTATATAATATGAGAATCACCAATTCTAAGAATTGAGTAGCTCAGTAACACTGAGCACCACCCAAATGTCATCACCTAGTGTGGTTCAGGTGCCAGCAGGACCTATTTTGTTACAAATTTTAACTGGGGTGATTACCCTGCAACTGGTTGTGAATATCTTGGCACAGGCAGCTAGAGCAATAACTTGAATTCTCAGAGCTGTATTGCTCGAAGAGACCTCCTGCAGCAGCTCTTAATCTGCAGTTGTTGAGTGCTCTGTTGATTCAAAGCAATATGAAGACAGAAAAAAAAATGATGCTGCACATGACTACAGTGTTCAGGAATAATTCAGCTGAAGTACAGATCAAATTTATTCCTATTTTACAGATGAGAAACTGCAGAGACATGGAGCAGTTAGGAGACTGACCTTCAGAAATGCAGTTCACTAAAGTTAGTGGAAGATAGGAGGATATGGCAGCTATGAAAAGCAAAACCCAAACGACATACTCAAAGTTGTGTGTCATGCCCTTGACAGACTGCAGGAGAAAATTCGGGATTCCTGTCTCACAGTGTAGAGTAACATTCAGTATTCTGTCCAGAAAAATATATCCTTAAATGCAATGTTGATAGATGTCTTAACCTTAGGCTTTGCTGTGTGACAATGCAAGGTTTGTTTCTGTCTGTTCAGTTGTGGAAGGAATGCAGAGCCCCCAGAGGAGAGAGGAATCAATGAACACTTATGTAGACTAATCTAAACAAGTCTCTTTGCTGTCTTCAAGAATCAAAAGGTGCACAGACTGTTCTTTCACAGGGTGAATGTATAGGGTAATTTTTGATTAAATGAAATATACTGACACAATTCTCCTTAAATAGCAGCAATGCTTCAGAGGTCTTGGTGTCCTTTTGTCCTGGAACACTGGGAAAGTTTTGCATTGAAGTGAAAACCTCCTGAAATAATTTGCTTTTGTCTGTTTTTTAATTTCTTTCATACTGTGCACAAAAATCTTTTCTGGGTTAAGGTGTACCATGGCTCTGAGGAGTGATGGTTTAATACCATCGAGGTAACTGGCAGCCTCTGAAACTAATGCCACTGACTGAGCTCTGTAAGACATTTAAGTATAGCTGAAGAACAGATCCAGAGGCTTGTAGCACAAAACTTTTTACTCATTTCCTTTTAGCTTCTTTCAATTTAATTGCATCAGTCTAGTTTGGAACTGAGCAGAACTTGTATGTAGGGCACGAAATGATTTGTGCGTGTGGCTTCTTGGCAAAACCTCTGCTGCTCTTAGTAGTCCAGGTAAGCCATAGAATGCTGGGATGCCATATTCATCACCCCAGGAGGTAGAGTTTGCTGGTCCAAGCCTGTGTCATTTAGTAGCACAATAGATGAGATCTGTCTTCTGTCAGTCTTAAGTGAAAGATATCTTTAAGACAGCAGTAGCCAGCTATTACTTCTTGGGTCTCAGTGAGACAGTGTGGCTTGATGGTGGGTTGGGAGGGCATGCCACTCTCAGCAACAGAGTCTGATCTGCAGGGGAGGCATTGATATTTTAGTGGCAATTTCCTGAAAGCTGCTCCCTTTAGTGTCCAGTACTGATTCTATAATGAATATGCTTCATGTGAATAAATGTCATGGTCATCAAAGTCAGGGGTATGGGGCCTGTTAATCTGGGGAAAAAATAATCATAGAAAGGAGAATGTCATTTAATGTGTGATCGCATGGGGGGTTGAGGAAAGGGATGATTTTCTTGTATAGGTTTCTCCTTGGGGGAAATCAGTCAGTTCTGACATCCTCATCCACTGTCAGGATTTGTGTCCAGTCAGATCTCAGAGTAATAGTCCCAGTAGTTTTCTGTTCTGGCAGATCCGTTGTTGTGTTCTAAAATCTAAATGCCTATTAGAATCAATATGAATGAGAGAATAGCTTTCAACTGGAGCATCCATCAAGGTCTACTCATCTGGGAGTTTAATAATTACTACTGCATGGGTGGACTTGTTTTGTGAGTTGTGTGCAGAGCTAGTCCTAGTTGCCATATAGAATTCAACAACCGTAAGAAGTTTCAGAAATGGTTAAACAATGTGTTAAAATATGATTTTGCCTTGTATGCATCTTTGTGATTTCTACATCACTAAAAGAGGTTGCTCCTCAAAAAATGCAGGGGAGGCAACTTCTGCTTGTGGGTCTAGAAAAGGTTATGTAGGTGTGAACAGGAATTTGAATCCATACAAATGAACTGGAAAGCCTGAGACATAATATTTGAGGTTCAGCTTAGAATTAGTTACAAGGAGGAGACATTATATAATAACTTGGGCCATTTCAACCCTCCAATATATCCATACCTACAAAGTTCCCCTGAGACACTCATAGCTCTTTAATATATACTGATTGCTACAGACATTAACACCACATCATCAGCAGTGGCAGGTTTATATTTAATACTCTAGTTCATTTTGTGCAGCGTGTCAAGAATGGCATAGAACCAGCTCATATCCTAAATAAGCCGTGCAAATGTCTTCTTTTCCTACTATTACTGGCATTTCTCTACCTACTGCAGTATACGGGTAGCAGCTTCAAAACAGCCATTCTGTTTCTACAAGCGAATGTGTCTGCTTAATGTTAGAGAGCATCTCTGTTTTTATCCATTGGTTTGTCCGGAACAAAGGAAAAATCTTCCTCGTGTAACATCTGTGAGCACTAACAGAGGAAGTATAAAAGCGGATGTGGAGGAGAGTCTTTTCTGCAGGACAGTACAGTGAGGAAGATGGTGTGTTTGTTGGGAGGATGGAATCCAAACTGTACTCAAAAGTCCTTCCTCTTGGACCTTTGGAGACTTGTCTTCTGTTGCTTGGTCGTTTCCATTCTCCCCTTTGCTTTCTTTCTTCAGTGAATCAGATGCAACTTCCTTATGCATAATTCAAAGTCTTTTGTCAAAGCTTTCAGCACCTTTACTTCCTTATCTTGATATAATGAGGTCTCGTAAAAATAAGAGTATAGTGAGGTGATTGACTATAATCCCTCCTCAGTTCTCTTCTCTTATAATCATCAAAAAATCTATTATTCTGTTTTTGGTAAACTTATTATTCTGCTTTTAGTATTAGGATGGAGCTCTGTGATCACTGGCTAGCAAGTTAATTGTTGTGGTTTTAAGTATCCAGAGTTTTTTATTAGCTGGGGGGGCTAGGAGAGAGGCTTCTTTAAGAAGCTGCTAGAGTTTTTCTCTGC
>WEIV01002623.1:35126-119036 GCA_013390005.1 Calyptomena viridis
AGTGGAGACCAATGCAAGAAGGTGTTCAGTAACTCTGCCTTCTCTGCATCTTCTGTTCCACGGTCCTGCCACCATTTAGGAATGTTACCTTTTGTTTTCCTTTTGTTGTTGAAGTATTTGAAAACACCCCTCTTCTTTATGACATCCTTGGCTAGATTTAATTCCAGATGGGCTTTGGCCTTCCCAGTCTCATTTCTGCTTATNCGTCTTCCATGTGAATAGAGATGGCCTTCAGAACAAGGCACTCCATCACCTTGCCAGGGAATTGAGGTGATGCTGACTGGCTGGGAGTTCCCAGGGTCCTCCTTCTGGTCCTTTTTGAAGACCAAAGTGACATTTGCTTTCTTCCAGTCCTCAGGCACTTCTCCGGATTGCCACAACCTTTCAAACATGATCATGAGCAGCCTCGCTGTGGTGTCCACCAGCTATCTGAGCACTCGTGGATGCATCCCATGGTGGCCCATGGACTTGTGGATGTCAAGATTGCCCGGATAATCCAATCCTCCTTGACCAAGAGAAAGTCTTCCTTACAATATTCCTTTAGCCAGATCACTTGGGTCAGAGGTTCCTGAGGGCTGATCTTGTCAGTGGAGACCAATGCAAGAAGGTGTTCAGTACCTCTGCCTTCTCTGCATCTTATGTTCCACGGTTCTGCCACCATTTAGGAATGTTACCTTTTGTTTTCCTTTTGTTGTTGAAGTATTTGAAAACACCCCTCTTCTTTATGACATCCTTGGCTAGATTTAATTCCAGATGGGCTTTGGCCTTCCCAGTCTCATTTCTGCTTATTCTGCTTATGTCTCTATATTTATTCCAAGTGGCCTGACCCTCCTTCCATCTCCTCTGTATTTTCTGTTTGTGCTTGAGTAGTGACAGACAGTAACAGCAGGAGACTGTGAACCTCAAGTAGCTTCCATGCTAAAGAACTGGGGAGATAGGAGATCCTTGTAACTCCTGGCTGATGCCCTCTCTCCAAGAGCTCTCACTACATACTCAGCAACTCTAGTGCTGCAAACCGAACTTCACAGTAGAGTTAGTTTTGCAAGGTAGCAAGCATATGAATAAGGAAAATGTCATGTCCATGAGGTGCTTGAGAAGCAACCTGTGCTTCATAAGCTGAAGTCTGTAATATTCATCTGTTTGAATTATTAGCCTCTATTCTAAATGGACTTCCTAATTTTTTCTTTTTTTTTTTTTTTAATGTGGTAACAGCTGCCCACTTTATGTGAGCTTATGGGAAAATCCAGTATTTCTCTAATTAGAAATAATTCTGAAACTGTTGAGACCATTCAACTGTGCACCCATTCAAAAGGCAGCCCAGCAGCCAAGGCAATGACAAGGGTTTGTGCCAAAGACTATGAAGAATTCCAGATGTGAGCAAATGTGAGAGAGCAGCCTCTGGGTACCCAAGCACTGCCCTCTCCCAGCTATCATTTTTTCCACAGCTGTGGGAATGCTTAAAAATTATGGACAGCTAGGGAAGAGGGGAAAAAAATCACAGTGACTTACAAATCTTTGGCTGAAAGCCAGAAATATTGTGAGCAGAGATTTGACATTGTGACTGCAGCTCTGAGAGAAATTCAGAAATTGTTGGGGTTTATTTTTAAAGTGCACTTAATTCCAAGTTTCTCAAAACATAAAGCCTTTGTTGGCATGCTGAGGTCCAGCCTGTCCCGCCTTACTCTCCTGGGAGTCTCGTGCGCCCAGTCTGTCTCATTGATTCCCCTCAGCTTTTATTAATAGAGATCACTTAGTTAATTTTTCATTCCCTTTCTTTCAGCTATTCCCACTCCAGTTTCAGTGCTTGAGGAACTTCAGACAGCTGAGATGGAAGTGAGGAAGCTGGGGTGAATAGAAAAGTTGAGTTGCTGTCTCCAAAAGATGCTTTACCTGCCAGGTTATAATACCAATTCTGCCCCCACATCTTTGGGGAGCTTTTAGGGACTTGCTTGCAGCATCTGTGGTTAGTGAACAAGATGCCTCAAGTTGCCCTTCCTTAGGTATGAGTTTGAAGTGCTCAGCCAGTGCAGGTATCCCTTTGGGTGTTGGAGCTGGGAGAAGGGGATATCCCAGGCATGCAAAATCTCATTGCTAGGATTTCCCTCTGTGCATCCAGATACTTTTTAAGTTTAGCTTGTCATCAAAAAGAACTTTATCATCAGAGTTAGATTAAGTGATAAGATTGTAGGCTGCTGCATGTTCAGAGATTTGTTTGTGTTAAAAAAATGGGAAAGACAATTTAAACTTTATTTTAAAATGCTATTTTTCATATCTCTTTAAATGGATGGAAAAAGTATGGGTAATTTTTCACAGCATCACAGAGTGGGCAAGGTGGTTTGTCAGCTCCTTTGAAAAGTATCTGAGCACTAAAGAGATATTAGGATAAAAGAATGTATTTACTTCTCAACAAATACTGACATTCATCCACCTATATTTTGAATAGTTTCTAAGAAGACCCAGAGACTCCCTGCTATTTGTGATTTCACAACAAATTTGGTTTTAGTGCTATCTGGACAGATACGTTAACTGCCTCTTTAGCTTCTGTGACGGTGTTGGCCTGTGGACCATCCATCCATCCACACAGTAGGTAGCATGTAGTTACCACTTACCTATAAGTGTATTAATTATCATCTCTTAGAAGGACCACTCCTTCATGGCTCAGTGGAGTAAAGCATTCAACACAGCTCTTAAAACCAAAATATATTTCTATATAGAGTTAAAAATACGTATCTATATTTTTATATCAACATGTGAGTGAGAAGGATGAAAGGAATTGACTGTAAGGGTATTTGACATAATAGCAGCCAAATAAGTTTGAGGATAAACAATATCAAAGAAAATTTTGAGGGACAGAGAAGTTAAAAAAACACTGATGCTATAGACATCAGTAGTCAATTATTTTATTTACATCATGTTCCCTACCATACAAGGATATCGTGAGAGCAGAATCCACTCATAAGCAATGAGGTGTAATAGACTGAGTAAGACTCCTAGAATATGAGATCAGAGTAGATTTAATCTTAAACCAGTGATGAGAATGTGAGTCAGTCTCTTTAACTATGACTCAAATGACAATCTTGCTTTTTACTAGGAAAACCAGTTTTGTTGTTTGCACCACATTGATTCGTTAATATTGTAGGAATTGAGCCTTTGAGGTTCATTTTCATCATACACAGGCAAGTGGTGCCTATAATGTAATGAAGAGTAATGAAGAGATTTAAATAAGTCAATTAGGAAGTGTGTGTGCCTCACTGCTGGTAATACTAATCTAGCTGGAGGGGATAGAGGTGAGCAACTGTCAGGGAGCAGGTGGGGGACAGTGAAAGCAGGGAGTTAGGAGAAAGATGGATTTCACATTGAATCGTCATTGTTCTTTTGTTTTCCTGTGTGAGCCTAAAATACCACCCCAGTTGCCTATGGTGGGAGAGTTTCAGGAACTGAAAGTCCTATGGCTTTGTGAAAGAGCCAGCTAGCCCTCTCTCCCTATCACTTTAGCCTTTGGTGCTCCAGGTTGTTCACTTTCCAACCACTTTGGAATTTTTGTCTGACTTACTAGTATGGCCCTGTGGGGTTTTCACATCCCTTTCAATAAGTTCTGCATTACCTTTTTTCCTGTTCACTTTCTTGTCTTAAAGGCATGGAGTACTGTAGGGGATATGCTTCAGGCAGACATGATTGCCTGTTCAGGATGAGGGTCAACTTGAACTGTTCCTTGTGTATATTTCCCATGGTTTGAGGTTTGCATAATTTTCTCAGGCTTATTTCTGGATAGTATTGTAAGTGTTCATGCTCAAATTCAGTTATCAGATCTCATTTCAGAAGATGCAGTCTTAACATATAAATGGATAGCTTTACAGAAAATCTTAGACAAGTGTGAAACAGCATTAAGAAATATCTGTCAGTGCAGGACAGTAATGTTTATATGTACTGGTGACAACTACAGAGCTGGCTAGCTGCCTGCCTGGTTGAACAGCAACTCAGCACACCTGATAGTAGTAGTTTATAAAAAAAACCCTATATGGTATATGTGCAGGGAGAAGGGGTAGAATTAGCTATCACAACTAGTTACATTAGCCTGTATATAGGCTGTATAGTAACAGAACAGCAGTAACCATTTTACTTTACCTTGTTTTTTCATGGGTAGGTCACCTAGTAATTTTGTTGAAAACTAAAGTTTTCACACAAGCCTGATTTTCACAGAAATTAGAATTTTTACAGTTTTAGTAAAAGCACTTAATTTAGATGACAGTAGCAGGGAAAGAATCCTGGCCATGAGGCTGGGCATACAGCATGTATGTGTATAACAACATCTAAGGTCGTAGAGCCATGTAATATGTTGGAAGAGGATTGATGACATGAGATCGCTTATTTTGCAGCCCAAAACGCTGCTTTTATCACATGCAAATTCCTTTGTAATTAACCATTCCCTGTCAGCTCTTGTGGTTACCAGGACTCATTTTTCCAAAACATATGCATTGTTTTCACATAATACCTTGTTTTTCATCTCTTGTGGTTATTTTTTTTTCTTTGTAACCTATCTGGGTTTCTTTGTTCTACTTCTGTCACTGCAGTTTGCAACACTTGTACTATCTTCACAAGCTCTCATACTTTTCTACTAGCAGATCTTTATGAAGATATTACTTGAACACTAAATAAAACATTAAAAGATGTGTTTTTTAGGGAGAGAGAAGTGTTGGAAACCTCTAAATGGAGATGCTAACAAAAATCTGGATACAAGACTTGAAGAACAGGTGGGACTAGAGTCTCATACTGTGTGTATTTGGTGAGAGGTTTAACATGTACTGAAGAGTTGACAGTCTGAGGCTGTTCAAAAATTTAACAAGATTTTGGAGCTGTTAGTACCAAAGATGTAGTCATGTGATCCAAAGTACTGTTCTGATATAAATTCTTTTGATGTTTCAAATCTTTTAAAAAGGAAAAAGGCATTCCCCCCCCCCAGGCTGTAAACCAGCAGGCTTTATTTTGACTCAGATATGGTCTGTCTATACAGATATGGTCTCCTTATATCATTCCAGTTTTATGTTGGATTAGGTATCTTTTCTCCTGCAGCTGGCATAAAGCTGATGTAAATGCTCTATTGTGTGCTTTCCCTAACTTGACAGAAATGTGATTGTGTCTGTGCCTGATCTAGCTTAGTCATGCCTTATAAAGTGGTTTGGTAGCTTAGAGCCAGCATTAATTGTTGTGGAGCCTCTGCCATGTTAAACAAGACAGAAATAAGTTGTCCTCTTCACTGTTTTGCATACAGGGAACTGTGGTAAAGGGATCAAAATCATATTCCAGTTCAGAGCAGAACTGGCCTCTTCTCTCTGAGCTGCCTGCTCTGTTGCTGGCTATTGCATATTTTTTCTCAAGTTTAATACACTGAGTGCTTTGATAATGCCTTTTTGAGAAGCCCTTCTGTTTTGAATGCCTCTGACAGTGTTCATGTTCCAGACAACAAGGAATTCAGGAGTCATAGGTACTGTAATAAAATCCAAGCATGTTACCCCTTCTGCACTTCTTTTCTTGTTTTGCAGCTTCCTTGTAGCAAGCCACCCCATTTTGTGTGGAATACTTTGCCCTTTATAAACCACCAGTGTCTCTGAAATCCATCATTTACCATCCTCCTGTTGATTAATGATTAGTTATCTTCCTAGTGCTTGCTTATATTCTAGCTTGGAGGAGTGGTCTGGCTCAAGCCAGTAATTACATGGATTCTTTCATGGATTACTCGTTATGTTTGCTTGTAAAATATAGGTCATGATAACATTAAGCTCAGAGGTAGCTGGAAATTCTGCACTTCCTAGCAATGTAAACTTGATACTAGTGTTCAAAGGGGCTGTGAACCCCTGGTTCCTTTAAGGTGGAATTAGTGACAGGTATAGAGCACAGTTTGGTGTCCACCCAGCAAACACAGTTATGCGTGTGAGGTTGTTAATGCAAAATTAGGAAGTCTAATTGCTAGAAATACTGTGCGACCCTGCAGGTTGAACCAGCAGTCTTAGCTCTGTTTTGTCAGGTCCTGGATGGAGTGGGCCAAATGCCAGATAGTTCTCCAGAGTTCTCAGACTGGGAATTAGCCACTGGCCTTAAGGAAATCAGTATGAGGGAAGATCTGTAGAGGAAAGTGCTGAGGAAAAAGGTAGTGCTTCAGAGGACAACAGGAAAGACCTGAAAGCTAACTCACATGTAGTGGCAGGTGAGAAGGCTCTATCTCCTGATTACCACCTCAAAAGGATCAGTTGCAGAGATGCTCTCCCTTCCCCAGCTCCCCTCTCTAGGCAACCCAGTCAGACTCTTAGCAAGAATTCATTTGACTCCTTTCCAGCAGGACAGAAAGACTTGGTCAGCTGTCACTACCAGGTTGGAGCAGTGGATCCATCACGGACAGTGCTGGCCAGCCTGTGAGACCCGGGAAACCCTATGCAAAACAGTTGTGTTACAGGTGCCTGAAGGAGTCTTACAATGCCTGATGCTAGGCAATAATGCAAAATGCTGCATTTAAGCAAGAGTTGAATACAGGGAAGTTGGGCAATGTGAGTTTTTAACCCCCCTTATCTTGCTCCGTGGAATATTGTGATATGGTTGCTTAGGCTAGCAGGTCTGATCCAAAGCAAGATTGTTGCCTGCTCTTTTTGTGGCAGTGCTGTGGATGCAGTTTCAGGAAAGGTGGCTGTGGCTGAGCAGTGGCTCCAAAAACCTCTTCTCAGTGCATAGCAGATAAGGCAGAGCAGCACGTCTGTGTACTGTCAGTTGCTGTACAGTGAGGCATCAATGTGCATCAAAACAGGAAAAGTCTGAAGCATTCTCAGCTAAGGTACTGCTCACTGTTGCCTAATTAGCATATCAGAAAAGATATAAGGAGACAAGGTGACTCCAAAAATCGTTCCCATGCTGTTTGGTTGCAGTAGCCTGAGGTCCTAAATATAGCCATCCATAGATCATAGCCATGAATGCTAGGCCTTACAATGCAGACATCCTAGTGCTGTACTCTGAAACCACACTGTACACATACATTGCATGAATGGGGAAGAAACAGCAGAGCAAAAGAATTCTATGAGGAAATGTCTTGTTTCCCTTCTCCACCATGACATCAGCAAGATGCTGATATCCTGGAGAAAATCATCCAACTCTGATAGGTTCCAGAGTCTGAAATGTAAGAATAAGCTGCTATAACTGTTGTACCTGTTGGTATTGAATATCAGAAGCTTTTCCAACATTCAGTGTGCATGTTGGGACCATGCGCACTTTTTATTTCACTTTCACTCACTTTCTGTCCTGTGTATATGTTTCTCCTAAATGAGAAAATCGAAAATCTAGAAGTAGTTTATAAAAACATGAAGCAAAACCTGGCCTTCAGGAGAGAGACAACTCTCTAAAAGCATTTCCCCTGAATTTCTGATACTGCCCTGCACACTTTTTTTCACAGGCATGGTGCTCAACAGACAAGTCAGCACAGCACTGCTGACTTGAGTAAAGCAAAGCTACTGGGAAAGTTGAGCTTGTAGTGGGCTGCCTTTTTCATCTGCAGATTTACAATCAGACCTGGTAGGGTTTGTGCTCCAAGTCTCCTCCAAATGCCATAGCAGTATGTTTGTTTTGTACTATCATAGGGCATGGCTAGAGATTTGTTGACAGCTTCACATCCATTTCAAAAATAGAGAAAACACCTAAAGTTATGCAACTAGGGGTGTTTTCTTTCTGGCAATTACTTTGGTAACCCATTTCCTGGGGTCATCTGTCCGTTTTTACTCTACACAGATATTCTATCCTGTAAAATAGTTTAAGGACTTTGATCATATTCTGATCTCCCCTACTCTGTCATAACAATTCCTACAAGGTACATACCAAATGTAAAAGCAACAGAAATAGTGTCAAGTGTATGGATGGCTTCCCTGCAGGAAGAAATTGCCTAGATCATGAGAAGAGGTGATTGAGAGGTGGGTACAGTAGAACTGGATATAACTATGAAACAGTATGGGTGAAACAAAAAGGAAATAATTAAATATTTGGGACTATGTGTAACACAGCAGCTATGAACACTTTAATGCTTTTAAAAATTAACAGAAGAGTATTTTATTTTAATTTGACAGTTCACAATTTAATTGCAGCTCTCCTTCCATAGTTTATTATGGGAGCTAAAATCTAAATGGTTTCAGAACAGAATTAGACACTCATGAGATAACAAGTGGGTTGGTAGCTGTTACACAGAGATGTAACATACAAATGTATACATACTAATATACAAAACCAAAACTCCCCGTTCTCTATTTGTACTTTTTCTGTGCCTTCTCCCTATACATCCAACTCTGATCAGACTGAATGTGGCTTTCTTCAACTGTTTTAGTTTAGTTTTTCCTTTTACTAAAATCTCCAGTTTGTGTGATGCTCTGAAACTTATTTTAGCTTGCAGCATTGAGGAGTACATGATATATAGCATATACTGTGAACTAAGCAATTTATTTACTGCTGATACAAGGGGTTGGATTTGTGAATCAAGGTGTTACAGGCTGTTTCCAGATTGTTAGATAAATCCATGGGATCCAACCCTTTTGAGCCTAAAATACGTGAGGCTTTTGAATACTCCTATTCTGGTCCTTCCTCCATCCTGAGATCTCATCTCCCGGCCTTCTCATCCTGGGGCTGCATTATGTACTTGACATAAGTGATGGATGCCTTGATATCAAATTTAAGCTATAATGATTTCTTTGTCTAAATTTCTTAGTCTTTGAAGGAGTACCATGATAGAAAAACACAATTTTATGTCAGCTGTAGGGAGCAGTTGCTCCCCCCTCTAAAATGGAGATTGTCATTATACTCTAGATACCAGTGGAGAAAAGTGAAAGCTTTTTTGTTATTGTTGTTTTGGAGGGTTCTATTTTTCTTTTCCTTTTCTTTTTTTTTTATTACTTAGCTCCATTTTTTTCCTAGTAAAGCAATGATTGCAGGGGAAGAAATCTGGGGAAAGATACCAGTTTAGTCTTCCTGAGGAAAATCAGACAGAGATACTGAAATTGCATTTCAGCAAAGCAACAACAAAAAATTCATTTTGAGTCGTCTCAAGACAGTTTGGTGTTTTTCGAATGTTTTGAGTTTATTTTTACACAGCTTTTGCTGAAGATTTTTTTCTGCTGTAGATCAGCTTTTAAATTAAAAAACATATTTGTTAGTAAAGACATTGAAACACTTTATGCAAAATGTAATATTTTTGATAGGTTTTAATTTAGGCCAAACCCAGTTGCACTGACTTAAAAACTGTTCTAATCTCGTTGAAATACCTCTTTCATTTCTTCTGGCTCTGTTTTGTTGTGAAGATGCCTCTGTGGATAACAGTGTAGTTAAATTACTCTAGTTCTACCAGTCTGAAGCTGAATGTATGTTATACTCTCTTTACTGGTCAAGGTTGAAAATAGATGACTTTTCTGATGAACACAGGTGCCTTAGCAGACCTTGTTATTGTAGTTAAGTCTCCATCGCCTGTCTTCACATGAGAGTTTTGTGCAGTGTGGACTACAGGAACGTACTACTTATGGTAGCAGAAAATGATGCTCCAGTCTGTGTACTGATAGTGCTCTGGCATCACTGGAAAAGCTCCTAATATAAATCTAGTGCTGGAGCTCAGTGAACAGGCCTAAAGATCTCAGCTGTGGCTTTGCTGGAAAGCACTGGGGTCAGATCCTCAGCTGATGATAAATCAGGCTTTGCTGACATCATTCATGCTGATTTGGCCCAGTGTCATAACTGTATTTATTTCCCTTGCTGCACTAAAATACAAGCTTCATTTAATAGGCCTGTTTCCTAATAATTACTGTTGTAAGTGTCAGTTCTGAAGAGGTGTTTACCTGCTGTCTGCTCTGGTAGAGGCGAAGGGAGAACAAAGTTAACTGTCAAGATGCTGCCCTGAGGAGGTGCCATCCAAAAAGAAGGGATCCTGACCTGAGTGCAGGGGTGCAGGTGCCAGGCAAGCAGTGGTGTAATCCCTAAAGAAGGCACATATTTGTTTAGGAGTCTTACAGGAACCTGTGCTGTCTCTGTTTCCTCACACTCGTGCATGAAAGAGATGTTCTGTCTCATTCACTACCCAATGCAGGGATGTGAAAATAGAAATAGTGAAGTATAGTACCTTGATTCTTCTGCCTGACTGTAGCCTAGAATTCAGATTCTGTTCGAAGCTGGTGCCTTGCCAAGGCAGATGTTATATGCTTGAATGAGTTTAATAAGATGATCAGGACTCTGTTTACCACTGTGGTTTGCTTAGAGCAGTGCTCCAAACACCCAGGGAAACAGGAAGAAATTGTAATTAAAGGCGGCTTTGAAATTCAGTATGTGGCTGATTTGCATTTTACCATTTTATTCTTCTTTCCCCTCGCCCCTGTAAAAGCCTGGGGAGGTTTGCATGGTGAGACTGGCATCGCTCTGTTCCATGATATATGCTTGAGGGACTGTAGAGTGGCAATTGTGTAATGAGAAGGAAAACCAGAGCATACTCTGGAGAGAAAAAGAAACTTTTCCCTTAACGGGTGCCCGAGGTGGGGCTTTCATCCTCTTGGTTGTGCACGTGGGGCAAGGTTGTGGCTCTCTTAGCTGAGCCGGAGGAGCGGTGACAGACTGCGTGGTGCCTGGTGGGGCGTTGTCAGGGACTTGTAACCAGTGGCTCTGCAGCTCTACAGATAAGGACACCCCACAGATGATGTGCTGCTACCTTATGTTGCTCATTCAGTCTTTCTGTTCAGCTCCCACCGTTATCCTGTCTAGGGTGGAGAGTACACGTGTCTGTGCTAAACTTCTTGCTAGTAGGACTAGGAACAAAATTGCACTTATTTCTTGTCCTGAGTCTGTAAGCAAAGTCTTCTTCCCCACTCTCACAACACTTACTCGTTTAGTGGTTTACTCTGTTCTGTTTTATTTACTGTGTCACTAAAAGCCATACTTTGCGCTCAGTTTCAGCAGTTAAAAATGTATTACTGAATCAGTTTGTTGTATCAGTATCTCTTAAATGAGCATTACAGACTTACCACTTTGTCCTGTTCTGCTTTCGCTGTAGATATATTTCTGACCTCATTTAATTTAGGTACCTGCATATTTATTTAATTTGCAAAGTGAATTAAGAAAAATGTAACAAGGCTGTGGGGTTTCCTTTTTCAAAATGCATAGGCTTGAATTCATATGCTGTGTCTCATTATGTATGTGTTTTACCTTGAAAACCCTAATTCTGATTATGATTATAAAACTTAGAGCTTTCATTAATAAAGAACAAGTCTCTTACTGCTTGTAGATTTAAAATTAAGATACCAAATAGGATCTGTAAAGGCCCAAAAACCAGGAGATAGGTAATAATAAAAAATTCCCACTGGTTTGAAGCCATTCTCCTGATCTTGGTGGGCTGACCTGAAACTTATGAATGCCTGGAGTGGCAATGATTCAGAAGCCAGATTGTGTTCAGGCTGGTTGACCAACAAAAGTCACTGTTATTTTAGAAACATGTCATTTAAAAATCAATTAAGATAAAGAATTCCTTCTGGAAGCTATCAGTGGACTTCCTACTACATGTAATCTTGTGAATCAAGTGAGTTTTCATCACATCCCCCACCTTCTTCATCACATCTGCCTTCTACGTACTAGAGAAACAGCATCTCTTCCCCTACCACTGCCTTCCCTGTTAAACTAGGAAAATAAAAAAAAAAAAAAGAGAAAAGTAGGGCAAACTCTGTAGTCTTTATGCAGGGAAAGTCCCATCAACTTCAGTGGGAGACTTGGCTCAGGGAGAAGTACAGGAGCCGGGCCAAAGTTTGCATTCTGGTTTTTAGGAAGTCACTATCACATCACTATCATTAGTTTGTAGAGTAATGCCACAGAGTTTTGCAAAAATGGCCAGTGAAATGCCTCTGCCTTAGTGGTCTTCTGGAATTTAATTCCTGCAACCTCCAGTCTTTGTATTTTGAAAAAATCTTTTCTTCATTGGAGCATGGTTGCTTGAATGCAATGTTAGGAATACAGCCAGCAGTGCTTGAATATACTCATAGCACAGGCATAAATTAAACGCCATTCTTGCCAGAGGACAGATAAGCATGAAGGGTCTCAGTGTTCTCAGATGAATCATACTTAGCTCATCAGTGGGTGCCTTGATTTAATGAAGCCATAGTATGTTAATGTTAACACTGCAAAAAAAGCTGTAAAGTTACAGGCAGCCATGCTAACTAGCTACAAGCATTTAAAAGCCTGGGCATGAGCTCCTGCTTGGCTATTCTGGCCATAATTAATGATGACAAGTATGTTGGAAAAATAATTATTTTGCTTGCTTTTAAAGACAATTACTTGCTTGAGGCAAGTGAGGGGGTGGGATTTATGTGGTTGTAATAAGCATATGTAGATGGCATCTTCCCAGAAGAATATTATAGCCACAGGATCTTTTTAATTGACCTGAGATTCCTTTGTTCTGCAGATGCAATTTATGTATGTGGTCACAGACTAAAATGACCCTACTTGTTCTAGGGCAGGCTGAGTTCTAAACTGCTGAAAGGAAAAAAAAAGACTGCTTTTATCAGTCCAATCAGCAACAGATAGAAATCTCTCCTGGTCACTTTGTAGGGAGGAGAAATCTTTTTAAATTGGTACCCTGAGTGCATGTTCTTTTCATCTGATAAATTAGGAGTTAGGGATATGGAAGCAGGCTGAGAGGAGTATTACTGCAGTCATCTGGTATCGCTCCTAAGTCTGGGCTTGCACAGCAGCTTTTGCCCAGAACGTGGCCATGCCATACTCTGACAGCCACCTGCCTGCTCATTAACCATGTTGGGCTGCAGAGCCTTGGTTCCTTTTCAGCCTGGACATGGTGATGGAGTCAGAGAGGGAGCACCTGCTTCTACATCACCTGCCATTGTAGAGCATTGTGTTACTGTGTTGGAGGGCACCTCCACTCCTCCTCCGTCCACTCCAGTCACTGGCATCCTTGGCACTCTAGGGCTGTGAGAGCCATGTAGTCTTACTACACAGTCTCTGATAAGATGCTTTAACAATAAGCTAGAGTCTTTCTCTCAGAGTTTCATGATAACTGTGCCCGGGTGGGAAATAACAGCAGAAAATCCCCCAAGACTGTAATTCAGTGGAAAATTCCAACATGTATCCACAGCTAATGATCTTTAAGAGAAAGAAGCAGTTTTCATTTTTGTTGTGTCAGTCATGGTAAAGCCCTCTTGGGCCACAAAAGAGAGAAGAGGAACCAAAAAATGATGTGCTGCTCACTTATGTATCAGAAAAATTTCCCTCTTATTCCCTTTTTTAATATTGTGGTGATTGTACGGAAGTCACAATCCCTTTCTCCACTTCCCATCTGTAAGATGGGGAAGATGTTGCTGTCTTTCTTAGTAAAGCATTTTGAAACCTGATACTGAAATTTGTTGCAGAAAATGCAATAGGAAGAGTCATGGGTGCTTTTCTCCACACTAGTCAACTTGCTGCTAATAGTAAAGATTGTACTCTTTGTGTTTCACAGAGTCTGTGAATTGGGATCTGAAGTTGGGAAAGGAGGATGAATAAAAGAGGAGAAACCCACTAACTATATATTAATGTGGTTTGGTGTGATGGTACCTAACAGAAAAATATTTAGATTTGTAACAGTCCCAGTTGTATCTCGTTCTTTCTAAAAGCGTAACTAAAGGAAGCAGACAAAGGTGGGTGAGTGGTAACATTTAAGGATTTGTATCCATTCAGTCTATTGGTGTCTGCAGATTTTTGTCAGGATAGAAATTTTTACCTGATTTCAGTCTATTTGGAGAGCTGATTAAGGAAAGCTATGCCTGAGCAACAGAAGAGTACTCAAGGATAAAGAATAAACAGTTCTCCCATCATGAAGGTACAAGGTCTTAGGGTTCCTCAGAGCAGGCTGTAGAGGTAGGAGATGGGGAGTGGAAGAGAAAGGGCCTGGGTTTCATTGCCCTGGATGAGAGATACTAATGTTTGTGTAAGTTCAAAGGTCTCTCTGGAAATTGCAAGTCTAACAGGAGGGCAACTTCTGCTTTTAGCTCCAAGGGCAGAGTGAGTTGGAAATCAGGCAGAATATAGAGTATTGGAGTTAAAAGCAGTAGGGTTTTGTGCAAGGTCATTAAAGGTCCAGATTCTTAGGCAGCTGGGAGGAATTAGTCCATTAGTCTGTATTTGACCCTGTGTTAAACTGACAGAGAATGGAGTTCCCTTGTGGTTGTGCCGTGGTTTTACTGGGTATTTCTTCTTTTTTTTTTTCTTTTTTTTTTTTTTTTTTAAAGGCAGATTTACTTCATCAGAAACTCCAGCCTGGTGCATCACTGAGTGCTGGGCATGCATGTCTGCTGGCAAACGGAAGCCGGTGTTTGGAGGGCTGTTTGGGCATGATATCTTTTCCCATGTACCACACAATGATAGCAGGAGTGAGGATGTGTCATGAGGTTCATGGATGAACTCTTGAGTTTACCGTGACTGTTGAATTCCTCCTTCAAAATAACCAGATTCTAGTGTAAATCTTTGTTTACGGTCTTCTGGGAGGAATTAGGAGGGATTGAAAGGCACCCCTCCCACACACACATATTTCCAGATATCTGTGGAAAGATTTGCGAGATCATTAATTGTGTTAAATCTGGGAGAAGGTCTGAGTTTCTCACAAGATTAGGATCAGGCACTGTTTCTAGATTAACAGATTGGTGTAGATTGGTTTTACTAGACCAATTCCTTCCATTCTCACATATTGTAGTCTACCCTAGTCTTTGGGGGAGAGATGTGTGCCAGTCAGATCACGGATGGAATGGATGTAGTAGGTATATGCACTGATGTGTGCAAGGCTTCTAGATTCTGAAGCACATGGTATTGAGCCATCTCCAGGGGAGAGCAGTAGCAAGCTTGGCCCCTGTTCCAAGGTGAATTCCCCAAGTTCAACTTACAGCCCGCAGTGGTTCACAGATGGCAATTGCCTGTGTCACTGACTTACAGGGACTCTTTTCTTACCTCTTTCCTCTCTACTGTTCCTCTCTGTACTATACACACTTCAGTACCAAATAGGTTTTTATATAATCAAGTTAACCTGACCTTAGCTTGAAGTGTGCTTTGGAAGAATTGTTTATGTGTCTGAGAGCTTGTCAGCTGATTTCCAAACTAGCTAATGAAAGAGCAGACAGTTGGTGGGTTGTTTGGTTTGGGGTTTTTTTTGTACGATGGTACAGATATAAGAACAATGGCATCCTATTGAGTATCACATGTAGTAAACTACGGTGAAGTTTTTCAGAGTGCACACTGAATGGATTTTCCTCAAGCATGAAACTTGGCTTTCCTAAAAAAAACATAGTATTTATTTCTGTGCTGACAACAAATGGCTCGAGAAAAGGCACTGCCATTAGTTTTCTGCTTTGTGGAGTACACCCCTAGTTTTTACAGTCTTCATTATAGCATTGTATATTCTTTTACTCTATAAGAATAATACTGCTTTCACTGGGATCAGTTGCTTTGCTGGTCTAGAAAGCCAACTTCATATCCAGTCAGTAGATAGTTATAGATTATAAAAGTTTTCCCTTATTTAGAAGTAACTGCTTACTTGTGTCTCAGTGCAGTGATGACTTGGCAGTATCCTAAAGGCTGGAATCAATAAAAGCCAAGAGCACTTGTGGAAGTATATATCTTTTGCTTCTATACATTTTCTGTAAATCCATGAACTTTTAAAAGGTTGAGTCCCATCTTCTCATCATTGCACATGGGAAGACTTGAGGCATAGAAACACTAATGTGCCTGAGACTGTGTAGTCAAATTTATGGCATTGTCCTTTATAGTCCAAGGAATGATGTGTTGCCTGACCAAGCAATATGCTGTGGTTGAGTGAATTAGAGGGAGGTGACTAGGAAGAGGCAAACATAGATAAATGGCATTGCCATTAAATGTACTATCCCAACCTTAGGGAATTAGGAAGGGTGTGAAGTCAGCACCAAAATGCCCTAAACTCTCCAGAGAGGCAGCAGAAGCAACAGGAAAAAGACTGAATTTCAAGAACAGATCATCTTGGTTGAATAAAATTAAAAGATTTTTAAGAAACCTTAAAGCAGCATGGTGGAGTAAGGGGGAATATACAGCCATAATCATCTGGGGCAAAGCCATGGGATTAAGTCCTGGTTCTTCTCTTATTACCTACTGGCCAAGAGTCTCAAAGATTTTTTAAAATATAGGCTTTGTCATACTGTGGCCCTATTTGAAAAAGAGGGAAACTGAGGCATAAGGTACTGCAATGAGTGTCTGAAATCAAAAGCTCCTGAAGTAAGGCTTCTTTTTTTCTAGAAGTGCTTAAGAAGGAAATGAGGAGATAACCCGGTGACATGACAAGAGATTTAAAGTGATACATTTTCCACTCTAGACAAGAACAGGTTAATAGAATCAGGTTTATTGTTTAGGTGGGTTTTTTTGTTTTATGGGGAAACTTGGGGGGGGGGGGGTTTGTTTGTTTGTTTGAATTTATTTGTTTTGTTTTTCGTTTTTTTTTTTTTTTCCAGTATCCAAACCTGTTGTGTTTTTTCCTTTCCTTCTTAATGTATTGCTGGTTGCTGTAGCAGCTGAGTAATGCAGAAGTTCTGCCTGAAAAAATGCTTCCTCCTTATATGATACTGTACATATTGTCATGGAAATTGTCCTCATTTCCCCCGAGCACACTTTAAATAACTCGAACAGCAGTGCTAATGAGCAGAAAGATATCTGCAATCCCCACCGTGCAACTTGACATACTTTATCCCACTCTGAATTCCCTTTGCTCATCTCTGAACATTTTAAAGATCTGGTATAATAATTTCCTTTCTCTCTTTGGTCCGTTCATTTTGCTCTTAGCACTTGGTAATAAAAGGTCAGCTTAGGCTGAAACCTTCGTGTTGCAGCCATGCCATTTTTTACTGCCAAGTATCTTAAGAAAAGCAAGTGTCTCCGAAAGGGTAAGTCATGATATTTTTGGTGTGTTTAGGGTTGTCTGTTTTGCTTTAAATCACAGTAAAGGATTTATTTTGAACTAACAAGCGGTAGAAATGGATCTATTCATACCGCCAGTCATTTAGCACTGGGGGTTTTATTATGCTGTGTGCATTTTTGGTTCAAGATACAGTGTATGTTATTATCTCGCATTTTACATTCAGAAAAACCAACTAAGCGAGAGGTTGTTTAACCCTTTAAACATGGAGCATGTGTTTTGCATGGGGATGGAATCCCTAATGTAGAACAAAACAGCAACAGAGAATATGTATGTTTGTTTTTACAGATGCATTTAGGTAGGCAGCTGAGTAATGCTCTAGTATTTTTTTTGTTTTTTCCAAAATGAGCAATTTTTTAAATCTACACCAAAATAATAACTTAAAATAAATCATACTAAGTGAAGGAAAAGTGTATTTCCTCTTAGCATCTTTCCAATGTAGGGCTACCTGAGTGCATGACTCTACATAGATTTTGCAGCTTGCTTTTGTTAGGTTCACTGTGTGAATTGCTTTGTGAGCTTTTCTAGGAAATGTAGGGTTTTTTTATCCAGGTACATAGAAAAATCTTCATGAGTGTAGTCTGCCTCTAGCATTATAAAAATTGACAATGTAGTAAACTCCTAATAGAGGTACTACCTTGATGGAAATTTTTTTCTTCCTTTGCATGTGGCTTTATTGTGATATTTGTTCAGTCAGCAACCCAGATGTGGGGTGTGCATAAAGGCAAATAGCAGTGCTTTCTTGTAGCTGGGACATTCATTAGCTCCACAGGATATGAGGAATCTGACTTGCTTACCTGGCTAATTTTATATATATTACCTGGCATTTATATATATTTATGCTTTTACCTAATATGTGCATTTTCCAAGTTCCTGGTTTGAATATAAATTGTTTCTAGGGTATACACAAAAGTGGAAATTGTGTAGGTTTTCATCACAGATGTAAAATTGAGGAAAATGTTTTGAGGAAATGCAAATTTGCTTACTTTAACCTACTTTTGTGTTTAGTACCGAGTTCATATTTTAAAAGGGGATTGAACAACAAGAACTAGCAGTTCTTGTGAGAATTGAGGTAAGCTGACCTGCAGCTGCTGGTACCAACTATTTGGTGTTTTGTTGAGTGAAATGTGTGCACTTGTACACATATTTATACAATAATTCAGAAGTTTTTAAGGATAGAATCATGTCAGCAAAGTATTAGGAGGAAGGAAAAATATGATCATCGAATTATTAATTTGATTGTGCAATGCTCTTTTTTAGAGTTTCGTTGAATGTGTGTACATGTAAGTGCCACTTTACAAGAGGGTATTTTTCTCCCTATTTTTGCTTATCTGCTGGGGGCACTCAGCTGTCAAGTGCTTCCTTCCCTCATAGCATGTGCCACAGTAGAATGTCTCTCTAGACGAGGGGTGATGAAAGGTTCCTGCCTTACCTGTGTCTGCAGAAGGCATTGCAGAAAAGGGATGGTACATACAGACAGGAAAGGTGAGACTGGGCCTTTAAGAGACTGAGGGAAGTTCAGGCAACAGCAACCAGCTGTACTCTTAATGAGGCACTACCAAGGTGCAAATTGCCTGAACTGAGCGTGTTCGCTTTCTGAGCCTGATTTTGCCCAAGTCTACCTGATCTGTGAAATCCATCTAGCTGTCCAGAACGCCTCCTCGTTCAGGCATGCTGCCAGCATAGGGATCTTGATTCTTTCTGATGCCCACTCTGCTCTGTTCTAACCTTTCTCCTCTTGCTTCCAGGACAGTCTAGGAAGGGAAGTGCCAAAGCATGAAAGGTGTGTCTGTGTCTGAGTAGGAGGTGCTAAGATAGCTGAGCTTTTCCATGAGCTATTCAATATCAGTCTGTCACTGATCCTGCTTTGAAGAAGCTGGACTCCTGACAGTTTTTGAGCCACCTTCTATCCAGTTACTTAAAGCAATCCCTTTTAGCTCCTTTTCAAAAAGCACTTCAATTGCAGAGGGTTTTACTGTCATCTGAGTAAGGACATCCTTCCCAGTAAGTAAATGTGGTCGTTCAAAGGCATTAAATGATTAGAGTGCCCAAGGTGGCGTAGCACCAAAAGTGCAATTGGATAAAAACTATAGAATGCTCCAAAGGATCTGACCTTGCTGTTCTCTGAGACTCTAAACAGGGAAAGAGCAAACCATCAAGAGCAGTGAAGTTTTTGTATGAGCTATGGTCTCCTTCCCGCAGGTTCAGATGACCTAGGGACAAGAGCTGGGCTGTGGACAAGTTCATGGCCAGAAATATTGATTGCATGGGAAACAAAACTCCCAGGTAAACACTCCTGGTTCAGCCTTGAGAGGAAACTTGCCCAGATTAATACAGGAAGTGGCCAGCGGAGATGAGAGCGGGAACCTGATTCTCCAAAGTCTTATAGCCTGAAATCCCTGGCAGTTCATGGTTTTGTGTCTTAGCTCTTTTCTGCTGGGTTGTTTCTCTCCAAGTGAGCTTTATTCTCATGATGCACCATTTTATCTCCTCACTAATATTCCAGGCCAGGCTCCACTGTGTTTTGGATGAATTCTGTTTGGTTTTGTGAGTTTTGAGAGAGTTTCCAGACATGCCTGAAATGAAAAAACAAAGCCAAAGTACAGTGTTCTCTCTTGCTGTACATCCTTCACTTTGCAGACTGTTGTGCCTACGGAGATTTCCCGCAGGTCTCATTTGGTGATGTATCCTTAGCCTACTCATACCCTCTGGTAAACATACAGCAACGACAGATTCTGCAGACGTACAAGTAACAGTTCCTTTATTTTTCCTATTACCAGTTTTAAGCACCATCAACCTCCTATCAGTTACATTCCCATACATTAAATAAGGCATCAAAACAATGAAACTATTTATTAACCTCTGCAGCCTGTTGTCAAACCTCACTGTTTTCTCATATGACTTTCTCCAATAAATTTGTTTGTTTTCTTTGGGAGTTCCCTGAGCACTGGCTCAATACTGGTCAAAACTTGGCCATAAAATATCATATAGTCATAATTGTCTCTGAACTGGCAAGTCACTATTGTTTTTTTGTGTATCTCTTCATTTCTAGTGGCCGAATAAGAAAGTTTCAGCTTCAGCAAACCCTTTTCCACTTTAATTCAAAAGAAATTAATAATGAATGTTTTATTGCCAAGTGGTCCTTACTTTTCTGCAGCTGTAGATTTACAGGACTTCAAAGCTGGATGATTAAGGTGCAGTTTTAGTTTGTAGCCAGGCAAACCAAACAATCTCAACTTCAAAGGAGGGGAGTGTTCTTTAATGTTGTGGACTCACTCTTTGTGTTCAGCAAACGGAGCTGCTGGGGAAAATGCCATGTGCAACAGACAAGTGATGTGGCTGCCACTCCTGGGAGAGAGTCTATTAGCTGCTGCCTGGGAAAAGCAGCCCACACCCAGCAACCTCAGGATATTTGATGGCTGATGATTAGGTCATTTTTGCATGATGTTGACCTATGGGACTTTCAGTGTTTGCTTTTAGTATGCTTAGAGCTTCTGTCTCAGTGGACCTGCAAGGGTGGTCCAGGGTGGTCATGCTAAAGGCAGGATTTGGGCCTGAGCTCTGTTGCTCTCCTGCTTCATTTTGTCTGTGCCTGATTGTTTTCCTTCTCTGTGCTCACAGGGTGAGTAGTTTTATATACATTAGAGAAGCTGAGAGAGGCTATCTTGGTGAAAGGAAGCATTTAATCCATACAGTACTGCGGTTTGAGGGGAATAAGGTTCAGGACTGGAGATGAGGATGCTCTGCATCTATGGCAATCATGTTGAAAAGGGGCCATTGTTATTTTGCTCTTATGTTAATACTTTGTCCAGTCAACCATACATCATCAGTTCAATATAGCAGGGCTAGTGGGCAGGAAAGGGGAGCTAAATAGCTCCATCATTAGGCAGACCTGGAAACTCTGGTGGTGTGTAACTACTTTCAACTCTGAAGCCCAGGCAACATGACCTAACCCTTTGTGTTTTATTAAACTCCTTATCCACTTACCTAGTGGATGCTCCAGTTGAGAAAGTAGAACAAAAACCTCATGATGAGACAGAAAAGGGACGGGATATCTGTTACCTCTTGAACTTGTGAGTGTGTTATTTACTAGGACCTTTTTCTTGACTAGAAATCAATCTTAAAACCCCCTGGAAATAAATTCTTTCCATAGGTTTGAGATGCAACAAGGTGCAAACATGTGGTGAAGTATCTGGAATCAAAGCAAGGCCCTTGGGTAGAGGGTCAGTCTACAGACAGTCTGGATCCAGTCTGGATCCTGACTCTACACTTTACTGTTTCGAGTGGTCGGAGACTCCGGGAAACAGTGTGCTGGACTCCATGGGCCTGGAGTTATGAAAGGAGCTGGCAGGGCACCACAGAGGGCATGTCTGTTGTTCAGTAAATGACTTGCAGAGCCATATGGCTCTGGTGCAAATCTCCCTCATCAGTATTAAAATCTGAGTGGAACTGGGGCTTTCTCCAATCAGTATCTAGGCTTTTGTGGGATCTGGACTGCTCTCTCCACAGGGCTCTGGGATTCAGCAGCCAGAGAGGCCAGTGCTGCCAAGAATTGTAGTGCTTGAGAGGCAGATTTGGCCAACACACTGCTGTGCCTGTCAATGACCCATGTGCACACTGCTGAGAGAATGGTGACTTCAGCTCACCAGTAAAAGCTCTCCAAACAGAGGAGATCCAGGCAACCTCTGGAGCTGCTGAGCAAAGGAGCAGCTTTTTGAGACACAGTGCACTCCTAATTTCTGATGTGGCTTTCCCCTTTCAAGAACACTGCTTTGATGAGAAAGTGGCCTGCTTTCCATCCATTGCTGAGAGAACAATCATGGTGTTGTTCAGCTTGTTTTCTCATTCTTTGCTTTCTGCTTTCTAGGACTGGCACTGCCTTTGCAGTTGCACACAACCCAACCTTCCAAACAGTCTTCCTTGCTTTATGAGAATTCATGTTTGATTAATCCAGGGTGCCTGGGGGTGGTAGTTGTGTTTTTCATTCCTGACTCTGCTAGTCACTAGCCAATATCATACTGGGAATCATTTAGTGTCTCTGTATCTGTGTTCTCCACTGGTATGTAGGAATTTTTCACTGTGGAATTCAAAGGCTTTTTTTTTCTTTTTCTTTCTTTTTTTAAATACAGTAGGCATTTTGCCACGGATGCACAATATAACCCTGGAAAGTAATTTCAGCCTCTCTGTGTCTGTTCTCTCAAAACATGAAGGATTAACTCTGTCTGAAAAGCATATTCCAGCAAGGGAGCATTTTTTAAATTTCTTTCAATTTATTTGTTAATAGCTAAAACATACACTGAATTCACTTCTGCTTTCATATACTTGTCATAAGATTGGTTTGCAGTTATTGTTGTGTGGCTATTACTTATCTGAAAAAGGCAGTCCAAGCTGTGGTAGATATTTTTAATTGGACAGAGAAGTAGTGGAACTGGACTAGATGAAGCTGATCTTAGGATAAGGTGCATGGTATAAAGAATTCCTTTTACTGTTGCCCTCCTGGGCTGACAGTAAATTATGAGAATTAGCCTTACTTATATATAGACTCTAACATGGACAGAAGTAGAATATCTACAAACAGGAGCATTTAAGGCTTACACAGGAGTTTAACTATGTATTTACATGTATGCTCACTTGTTATGATCATTACATGCATATTATGATTTCATAATTAGGTACCCAGATTGCCAAACTTAAATTAAACAAGGCAAGAGAAGGAAAACTGGAAGGCTGGGTGAGCTATGTCTTTTTGACAAATGCTTCGAGATTTGCTTCAGTGACCATAGAGTTCTATTTTAGAGAGATGTAACTGTCAGAGACCAGACTTTGAAGACAATAGTTTGCTGCTGTCTTGATGACATTATCCACCATTTATATATAAAACATGATAAAATGTAACCTTCTATGTCTTTAATGCCAGGGCAGTGAAACTAACTGCAGTCAAAAGCCATACAAGCTTAAAGTCCTCTTATTTTCCCCCTCATCTTAGATTTGTATCTCTTGTTAGGGACTTTCAAACTCACCTGATTGCTCTCAATTAAAAAAATGTGGAAGGGAAGTGAAGAGGGCACTTGCCATTCTCCCCTCATTTCCTCTGTTACCTGACTGGGGCTCTGACAAATCATGAAGCCATCAATAATTTTTTGCAGACCATTAACCCAAGTGGTTCTTCGATTGCAAACCATGCCCTCCCACCCCCTGCATACCACAGCCTCACTACAGATACATAATTCATTATCTGGAAAGCTGCTGTTTTAATGTAATATTAAACAGGCAGCAGCTCAGCAGGTGTTCCCAAGGTAAGGAAGGCAACATGCTGCTAGCAGCAGCTGCTGCCTTCAGGCTTATCAAGATTTCTTTGTTTTGAAACAGAAGCTGGAAGGCTTTTTAAATATACCCCATCATTGGCTGAGCAAATCCCGATTTCTGGCTGCTATTCTGCCTTTGACTACAAAGGCAAAAATTCTTATAACACATGCTGCCTGCAATGGCTGCATACAGTTCTGTGCTCTCAAGAAAGGAGCAGGGTGAGGAGAGAGAGGAGGCTCACAAGCAGAAACATCTGCGCTATTACTTGCTTGCATTTTTGTTAGTGGACCAACTGGGCTCAATGTATCTGTGCAACAGGCCCACTTATGTCAGCATTGTCCGAATGGGCTTTCTGCCTCTATAAGCATAAAAATAGCCAAATACACTGCCTATAGAGAGCATTCCAGACAGTGAGAGGGATATTCTGCTGGTCTCACCCTGGCCTAAATCTGTGCAACTAAATTTAATTGCCAGCTCAACTGGCAATTTCTGTTTTAGTAGTATATCACAAGGTGCATTGGGAAAGCTTTTTTGTTCCTTGAGATAAGAACGTAATCTTCTGTATTTGAACATCATAAAATGCATTGATGGCTCGGTTTCCCCAGAATATGTGGGTCCTAAAATGGACATGCGTAAACTGCATGTGGCAAAACTCTTCTGTTCCTTTACCTGTTACTTGATCCTAAGCATAGAGAAAGTGGAAATTTTTCATAAGGTGATGTTTCTTGCTCTAGCAGTAACTGGAATATAGTTACAGAGTTTGGCTAGTCAGTGTGAACATCTGTGCTGAAAATACGCTCTCACATCAGTATCACACTTGGTTGCTGTACATACCTGTGTCAGTCTTCAGAACTTTTGGGACATGTTTCTGTGCGTGGTAATGTCTTCTTTCTGTGCTCATTTGTGGTTTTCCTTGTTAGCAGAGAGACTCCGTCTTGCTAGGACTGTGATCTAGCTTTGGTCAGCAGTCTTTACTTGAAGCATGACAGAGCTGCAAACTACCAAATAACTTGAGATGGTTTAGAAGAACTTCTGGCAGTATAACGTAGCCCTCAGAAGGTTGGCAGTGTGCTTTGCTGAGGGACTGTGCGTGCTGGACCCTGGGATGCATCTCATCTTAGAGGAGTTTGTTCACTGCCAGAATTAGACAGAGTTGACTTTTCTAAGCATTGGTCTGCTCACAGTTCACTAGCAGTTGTCCTAAACCTCAAAGAATTGAGGTCTCTGCTTTTTACATGAGCACAGCCTGGAGTCCATTAGTCATCCACGCTTGTGTTCTGAGTGACTGCAGTACTGAGTCCAAGTGACAAGTGTGAACTTTTGGTTTTTTTCCAAAGAGCACTGTTGTGACAGTGAAGAATGCTATGTGTTATGTTTAGAAGATTCAATGCATAGCCCGGTACAGGAGGAGACTGTTCTAAAACTGTTGGTCCATGCAAACTATTATTGGATCAGAATATCCCTGAACTCTTTGGATGTAGATCAGTAGTACTTCCATCTGCATTGTCTTATCATTAGTATTAGCAAGGGTTTTTTCAAATTTGCAAATATTTTGCCAAAGGCCTACAGTACATATGCCTTTGCATTTCAATCCTTTCTCTGCATTAATGCGACAAATAACTTTGTTTTTTTGTAAAAACAAAGCCTGCAACTGTTGAGTCCTTAATGATAGTCCATTAATTTGCTGCTGCCAAAACTGTGCTTGTAAAGCTTCAGTCACTTTACTATAGAAGATAATAATGTTCGTAATTGGTTGGCTTGAATTTCTGCAGTACTCTGTATTCAGTCTACAGAGAATCAGAGTCTTTACAGGCTCAGCTAAAAGCTCTGGCATCTGCAACTTAAGCTCTGTACCAGCTTGAGCTTCTTAGCTCAAGGTCCAGAACATTGACTAAAATAGGAAACATGTAGTCCTTTAAAAATACAGTGAGGACGTCTTTGGTTTCATAGTGGATTAGGTGCAGGAGAAAGAAAAAATAGGCTTTTGAGCGGCAAGGAAAAGGAGAAGGTGGTTGTGGAGAGACTTATTTAAAAGGCAGGAGAACCACTTCATTCCTGTCATTGAGCAGACCTGGCAAATGTGAGCACAACAGTTCCAAAAGAATGCATTATCTCTCCAATATGAAATTATTAAAGAAAAATAGATCAGACCATTCTAATGTTATACTAAATAATTTCTTGTCAGGATTTAAAATTTTCCTCAACTTTTATCTTCAGTGTTAAAGATTTGAAGAAATTTATGAGAATTAGAAAATTGCTTGTGGTTGCATGGTAATGCATAAAAATTATCCAGTCATTTTCATTTAGATTTTTTCAAAGCGTGAAGTATCATCATCTTTGGTCAGGAAGGAATTTCCTTTCTTATAATAGCATGTAAACATAACCACAGTTGGAATATATAATTTGGTACATTCTTCAGAAGCGTTGAGCACTTGCTGCTTTGGAGAACTGCATAGAGCCATATGGCCTGTTATGCAGAGATGGGCTGCTATTTTCTGCGTGTTTCATACATTCATTTGTAACTTGTTTTTTGGTACCCTCAAATTCATGGTTGCCTTAATTTAGATGCCTCCTGCAATGTGCCTTTTAGGGACAGACACAGCTTCTGCCAACCGGCTGGCCTAAATTGCCTCGTTGTGAGTGTGTGCCTTCTGCTGGCCTGAGAAAAATTCATTTCCTTTCCATTCAAATCAGAGGTCAGCGAGATGACTGCAGGCATGTAGTCCAGCCAGTTCCACACTTCATCACCATTAAGGACTGGGCTCATTGTAACTTTCCAGATATGAAATAGATTGAGGAAAGACTGTGTAACAGGTTGACCTTGACTGGANACTGCAAGGGTTAGTACAAACAAGTGGACAAAAGGAAGGTAGGGGAGAGCAGTCTTCTGTTGGTACAAGGCTGTCTATGGAACATGCTGGGGAAAAAGCTGTATAACCTTTTCTTACTTCTCCTTGTCATCCCCACTTGCCACCACCAGGTCTTCTTCCATGAAGGGAAGAAATGGCTTTTTTTTCCTTCCCCTGCCCCCTTCCTCCTGCACACCTATAGAGAGGGATAGAATTTGTTCTTTTGTCATTCTAAGATGACCCTTCATGAGGTGACCAGCTCCCTAAGAACTGGTGACAAGTCAGACAGATTCTGAAGGAAAGGTTTGTCAGTCCTGAACCTCAAGTCTGCAAATGGAATAAGCCGAACCTCACCTGTGCCTAGGCTCCTGATGCTTTCAGATTCTTTTCCAGTAGGAACTTTGGCAGGCAAAGCAGTGTTAGCATCAGCAGAGGCAACACTATGCCCTAAATTTGTCTGCTTTGTCAGTAGATAGTGCTGTAAGAGTCAGTGAACGTGCCATTGCACAATGAGAGCTCTACCTGAGAAGCTGCTGTCTCTGTTATGATCTGGTTTTGGAAATGAACATGCTCAGTCTGCGCAGTAACCTCCTATCAGGAAAAATTATTTGAGTCAAGAGCCAGAAGGGTTTAATTGTCACTTGTTTTACAGTCTAAACTCTGAGGCATCACTGGACATAATTAGAATATTGGTACTCTAGAGTGCACACTTGGCATGAAACACACAAGTCACCACAGAGGTGAAGTGATGTCACACAGCTCCTAGAAATTGCTGGTGTAGCAGTTGCTCCTCATGTTAATTATAGTTGATTGATTCCTCTTTCTTATCCTCCTTGCTGGCCTCCTAAACTGTCTGTGACCATGTTGGAGAGTTTTCATCTCTTCCTGCTAGTTAGTAGAAGCTGTTAACAAAGCAACAACAAAACAGCTTGCTTATATAGGGGTGCTGTGTAGAATGGGGGCACATTTCACAAGCTCCTCAAACCTCTCTAGTTAGGGAGGCAGCGTGGTCACTGTTAATGTCTGTTTCATTTATGGAGCAAAGTAATTGTGGGCAGAAGGTAGAGGTAATGGGGCCTGAGCTCTGTTGTTGCAAGGGAGATGCTATGTCCTTGGAAAAAATGTATTTAGCAATTACATGTTCTGTATGGGCTCATCTGAACTCTAAATATTGGGCTGCTTCAGTAGAAGCAGCTTTCCCACATTGTGAATTCACTTCAGCCAAGCTAAACTGGAGCAACAGTGAGGAGCACATTCCAGGCAGCATAGTAGTCTCTTCTCTGAAATTGCAAATCACTGAAAACAAGGAGACATGAGAACACTGGCATACTATTACTATAAATAAGTTTTTAATGCTAGAATTATAACTTAAAAATAACTTAAATGCACCTTTTTACTTCTCACAGTTCAACTTGAGGGTAGATAAAGCACATTAAGAAAAAATCAGCTCAAGTAAACTCATGTAAGCAGGTTTTACAAGCAGGAGTTCAAGGTGGAATTTGTGTGCGATGCTACTTATTTTTCCTTTAAGAGTACTGGGAATTATTTTTCTCTCTTTCTGTAATCTTAAGTCTTTTTTTTCCTGCTTGCCTGGTTCCTGGAGTGTGACATCACTTACCAGTGTTTGGTCTACCTGTAATATCAGCTTATTCATTTTCAAGACATTGGTTTATTTGAAGTGATTGGTAGTCTTAAACAGTTCTTTAATTAATAGATAAGTCTAGAGTAATAAGGTCACATGCATGACCGAGAAAAGCATCTCCAGGCAGGAGAGTCAAGCTAGCCAGATACAGTTTTATGAATAACAGGCCAAAGATGAAACTAAATCTTAATTTCTTGCATATAGTTTTAGTAATCTTACACTTGATCCTGACAACTGAAACAGATCACTAGCCTCAGGTTTATAAGGGTTTACATGTAGTCCATGTACCAGTTCAGAGCTTTATTAGTGACTGTTCATGTTAAGTCTTGTCAGATTTTTTGCATAAGAAATCACAGTTCTGAGGTCCGATCTCTTTGTTGGTGCTTTTTTAAAGCAGTTTAATGGCTCCTGAAACCACAGAAGGCATGGGAGGAGAGAAGAGATCACAGGGCTTTGGGTTTTTTTTTTTTTTGTCCATCTATCTAGTTTATAGATGGACAGTGGCTTTAGAGTGTTTGCCTGCTTTATTCTCTGGGATGAGGTCTAAGATCTGGGTTCTAAAGTCATTTATGGACTCATGAAAATCCTTTGCAATGAATTTTAGTTGAAAATTTGATCATCTTCTTCTTGCAACAGTCATTAAACCTGTTGAATTGAAAAGTGTTTAAGGAAATTAGGCATTTATATTTGACTGAGAAGTCAATGAAATTTGGGTGCATGCTTGTAAATCCTGTCCTAAGAAAATCTTAACCATGTCAATTTATGAGCTGAACTTCCTCAGTACAGTAAAAGGTATTCAAGATTTCCCTTTCCTCATGGATGCAAACAAATGAATGTTCCATACTGTGGAAATAAAATGCCTTTCATCTACAAAAGTGCATATTTCTTTAGGAAAAATTGTCATTATGTTGTCCACTGGAACTGTGACACAATGAATTTATTTTGATTCAAAGCTTGTTTCTTTTATTTGCACTCCACATGATACTAAACCCCCATACCTAATTTTTTCTTAGTTTTGTATGCTTTTTTAAATATAATCAAGCATTTACTCTTTCAGCTCCAAATCAAATTCCGACTCATATATTCCATATATAGATAGACAGATACAAAGAAAAAAATTATGGCAAGCACACATCACTGTTCACTTTACAGATTGATTCTTCACAAATCTGACTCATACTGGGAAATTCCTTAGTTTTATCTATTGCTCCTTAACTACTTCAGATTTTTCTTGCTGCTTTTTTTGTGTTCTTAGATAGCCTAAAATAGAGCATTTCAAGATGAAAGTTTTTCCTTCTATTAAAGAATCATTTAGAAAAGCCAGCAAAAAAAGCAGTAGGTTTGCTACCAGTTGTATTGGTTTAAACTGATGCTGATGGCAGGTTAACACAATTTGCAGCTGTGATAGACAAGATCTCTCTCTAGCATTCAGGCTCTTGAAAACCTTTGATTGTGCTGGAGAGTGCTCAGGATAGAGGTTCAGCATTAGCTGAAATCAAAAGCAAGAAGACTGAAGACATGGAATTAGGCTTCAACTGTCTATTCCAAGCATTCTTAATGAACCTTTGGTTAGTCACTGATTTTTTTTTTTGTCTCTTTTCATAATCCAAAGATCAAAACTGGATTTTCGGTGGGTTTTTTTTTTGTAGTGTTTGTTTGTGTTTTGTTTGGGGGGGTTGGGTTTTGGGTTTTGGTGGGTTTTTTGGGTTTTTTGTTGTTGCTTGGTTGATTGGGTTTTGGTTGTTTTTTTGTTGTTGTTTCTGCTGTATGAAGAAAGATTCCCCCTAATAAAGCTGCCCTTAATCTTGACATAAGTCGTCATCTCGTTTTTCACCTTCTTTCATTATCAAGAAGACCTTTGAGCCCTGAATACTGATATACTCACCTTCAAACAATTGTAAAGAGCAGGTCAGGGAAGATGAATCATTGCGATTGTTATTTTCAGCTGTGGGTACTAGTTCTTGTCCATTTGTCAAGATCTTTCTTGCTGCTTGTCTGCAATCAAAAGCCTCCTGTTACTACTTGCTTTAGTACTGAGGGCAAACACGTCAGCTGGGCCTTGTGTTATCCGCCAGCCACCCCTTCCATAATAAAGCCTTGAAATGCCATTTGCCTCCTCTAGTGCTGCAGCAGCACATGGCCAACTAAATATCATTCTTACTGAAAATAGTAGAGTTACTATCCACACCAAAGCAATACAAACACATAAACAAATGTGTAATGTAAAATACAAACATGTAAATATGTACACATACACAAGTTATTGTAATTGTGTAACTTTTCAGTAGGGCGTTGATATAATGACAATATACAAACACATCAGTAAGTAGAGTGACGTAAGAAATGGGTGAAAGTAAGACCAAGGGAGGCGGGAGGGAAGGAAGAAAAATTATCTAAGCAAAAAAAGAAGCTGCCAACTTCAGCAGAACCCAACAGCAGCTTTACTTGAAAATATAAAAATTCCTCCTTTACATGTTCCTTTACAGGAACATCATCTACATGGGTAGAAGCCCAGTCCTGTTCCCACTGAACCTCTGTTTCCATACAGAAAAAGGGGATCTAAGGCTTGGTTTCACAAATCATCTTAAGAAGGTTAAGCTTGAGTGAATGAGGTTCAAGGCAAACAAAAAATACTAGCTTTTCCTCGTTGGAAACAGCTGTATAAAAGGAGAGATGCAACTGAATGTCTGTTGCAGGTTCTTTGAACAGGAACATGGGACAGGACAGGTAAATATAACATAATGGCAGCCTTACACTTTGCACCTTCCAGGGAATGCATACCAGGCTAAGAATGGTCAAAAAAAAAGAAGGATTTTCAGTAAACTGAGCTTTGAAGTGAGAATTAGGATTTCTGCTACTGCATCTGACCTTCAGCAAATTGCTTATTCTCAGTCCTTCAGTATTTAACTTTCCCCGTTGTGGGGCATGAGGGAGAGCTGAAAAGGGGACTGTTTTTCAGGATTAGGAAGTGGCACATTACTCTGAGGTGAATCCTATAGAGCTGACATTATCAGGAGATGGCTCCCTGACAGGGCCTGACAGGACCTCCTAAAACAGGAGTTTTTCTTCCTTTATCAAAGTCCAATACCAGATAAAAGAGTTGGACTCACAGGTTTTCAGATTCTCTTGTTGTTTNCCAGGCCATTTGAAATGCAGTTGCAGAAACCACATGAGCAGGGATGAAGGAGAGCAGTTCTGCCAGCTTTAGCTAGTCTGAGGCTGGAAGAGAAAGAATTTGTGCAATCCAAATAGGGGCCTGGAGCTATACTGTTACCTCCAGACAAAGATATCTACCAGGTTATGGAAAGCACCTTGCAAAAGGTGATAGCAAAGCATTGAAGTCAGCTGGGACCTGCAACCCTTTTGATGGTGAGGAGTAGCAAAACAAGTCCCTTGATCTTTCTAGCTCTTACATTTCCTGTATATGTTTACGTGGTTGCCATCACCTTTCCCAGTCTTGAAGTTGTTGTACACCCAGAAGGGAGGCAAATAGCACTGCCAACTTGCTTCATGGGTAAGGATGGAATCCAGTGCATCTTGACCAACATGCACTGGAAGTCTGCCGCAAAGCAGGCAACTGAATGCAGGATCCCCTGGTCATAGGCTAATGCTGAAGCAGATGGACTATTCATCCCCAAAGTTGAGTCCCTTGTTTCTGCCACATCTATTGAGGTGCTTGCATGCTGTTGGTGTTTGCAGACAGTTATATTTTTCCTCTAATCTGGAGATGAAAGTAGCTTTGAGCAAAAGGACTGGAATGTCTACCCATGGCAATCCTGAGCTATGCAGGGTTGGTTTCTGAGGCCCGGTCTTGTGTGTATTGAGACTTGATTAAAGATGAGTGAGAATTTCTCTTCAAGGGTATGAAAAACCCTTGTCTGTGTTTAAAACCAGTAGCAGAGTGTTCTTCCCTGCCATGGTGCTGAGTAGCCAGAGGCCCTGTTCGATTCACACAGTAGAAGCAGTGCTCGTGGGCTTCGGGGTTAGAGTTTACCAGCAACTGTAGTAAGAGCTGAAGTCGTGTTAGTAGCAGAGGGGAGGTGTCGATGCAGTGGCTGAATGCTAACTTCATCCTGCTGTGAGAGACAAAATTAAAATTCCAGCTCGAAGTGTTTCTAGGCAGGAAGCTCTGAAACTGTTTACCTAATACAATTTCTAAAGTCTAGGGTGTTTGAATTGATACAGTGTTGAGTTGCCAACCATGAAATCCATAATAAGATCCTTTCCCAAGCCCAGAAAAGAGAGTGTGTATGAATTTCAGGTAAAATTCTGGACTTCTGAAGAAGTTGTATGTAACATTGTTCATTGTTTCCTTGGGGGTTTTCCTTGGTTTTGTTTAGGGTTTGGTGGATTTTTTGTTTCTGTTTGGGTTTTTGTTGGTTTTGTTTAGGGTTTGGTGGTTTTGTTGGTTTTGTTTGGTTTGGTGTTTTTGTTGGGTTTTTTGTTTTCTAAAGAAAATCTAGGTGTTTGAATTACCTGTTTCTCATTCTTATGACCACTAAGACTCAAAATGTGTCAAATATTAAAACAATGTGGAGACATAGGTCTGAACTCTGCCTTTTGGCACCTCTAGTTCTACTTGTTGTCTCAAGGATGCAGTGAAAGGAACCAGCCATGTATGCAAAGGAATATGAGTAAAATGTTATTAAAAAAGAAAAATGTTTACAGGTGGGTCTGCATGCTCTGTCACTGAATATTCACATCATGCTAACATATGACGCTTTATTTAAGAAGCAGTTCTAAAGTGCAGTCTTGTTTCTAAGCTGGCCTTTTGGTGTGGAGTTGCCTTTATTTGCTTGTACTTGCATGTCTAATCACTACTGACTCTCCCACAGGCAGATTGTAGGGTCATGACCTGGCTCCTATTTAAAGTTTCAGTGGGGAATGCCAAACGTGGAGGAGCTATATGTAGTTTTTGGCAAAATGTCAGATCTAGTGTGTACAGGAATACTTTTTCCCATCCACTTTTTACTTTTTTACCGACTCAAATAGAAGTATAAGTGTTTTGTTGGATTGGGGTTTTTTTCTCCCCCTAAATGCTTGCATAAAAAATGTCTGTGAAGGTTTAGAAAGCAGCTAGGTCATCAAAGTAACATCTTGGGGCAGGAGAGTTAGGTCCCTATGGCATAGTCATTCTTTGTGAAGATGCTGATACTACTGTAGAAGTCCAGTAAGAAGTCATCTTCATCCTTCTCTGCTTATTGCATTTCCTGTGGCAGTTTTGTTATGGGTTAGTTCATCTGTTCCAACTAAATTTGCAGTCTATGATTAATTCTAAGCCAAGATTCTGGTCTCTTCTTGCCCTTCATGGCTTGGATAGGCAAGATCTCATCTGGTCCCTTTAAACTTAAGAACAAGATGTGTGTTTTACCTTGATCAAGCTCAGTTGTTTGCTCCTTGTGTGACACACACAGTGAATGTTTTTCTGAGACTGTTTCATATCACTGAAGAGCTAGCTTGAGCTCAGGCCATCTATCTGCCAGATGCCACATCCTAAACTCCATTTCTAATGTGTGGTGAGAGCTGTGGAAAGCCTCATTGTTGCTATCATATCTCCTATAAAATATTTGATTGTATAAAAAGGCATGGCAATAGGTCTTCTGGGTAAGGTACATCTGCTTTCACCAAGAGGCTGAGTATGTTGGCAAAAGATTCAGGCAACGACAGGAGTTTGACTGACTGCAATTTCCTGCTCTGACAGCTCTGTATGCAAGGGATGAAGTATGTCATCCTTGCAGTTGAGTAAGGTGGAACATTGATCTGTTCAAATGCCTTGAGCATCTGAGCCTTGAGCTAGAGAGCTGGTTTGCTTCATATATCTTAAAAAATGTGAATAATTCAATAAATTAAAAGTGGGAGACTGTCAAAAAGGGTGCTATGAGGAAAAAGCAGAATTTGGATACATGGGGAAAAGCATCATGCCTTTGGTTCTTAAGCTGCCTGCATAGTCCCAGGTGGCTGTTATTTCTTGTCTTTACTGAAAGACTGCCTCAATTTCCCAGTGCAGTGAATTGATTCTCAGAGAGCCCAGCACATCTTGTTTTACCACTTTTCCCTTTGCAAATCAACATATGCTGCATGAGTTTGTCAAGGCCAGAAAGCATTTAATTGCGAGAAAAAGTACTTCCTTAGCTTGCAGGCAGCTCCCAGCTTGCTCCTTTCCCCAGATTAAGAGGATTTAAGAAGCATACGTTCTGTGTATGCTAAATCAGCTCTGCAGAAACCACAGCATACCATCATCCTGCTCTTATCTCTGAATTCCATGGACTGGCAATCTCAGCTGCTCAGCACAGGCTGGCAGCTTTAGCTTGCCAGTAGGTGCTGCAAGCCATGTAAGCGTGGAAATGACAGGGACACAAGGGCTCAGATGTTGCCTCCTTAGCAAAGCCAAAGGCAGTTTCCATGGTGATGGAGAAGCTCCAGGCCACTAGTGATGCAGCTGCTGTGTTGGACAGGATCAGTAGCTTTTTCATGCAGAGGCTGCTCTCATAAAGCTTTTGTGCAATTACCTGGCACTCACTAAGTTGTATCCAGCTTTGGAACATAAAATGAGAGGTGAGGGGAAGATTTAAACTGACTGATGTGAGTGCTGACCTGAAAAGGAAACAGGAAAAGAAGGGTGGAAATGTTTCAAGTCTTGGAGTATCCACAAGTGACAGGTGTATATGACAGCTTGAGTGGTTGATATTCTGGTCAGTAATTTTCTGAGATGTTATGTGCCAACGTTAATAGCTTCTAAAGTTCTTATGTCAAGTGGAAGGTTCAGGATCATATTACCAGATCTTAATTGTCTGCTGAATTGGATTCAAAATCAGAATGGGTCTCTTTCTTTGTATTGAGACTAGGAATTCTCAAGGACTTGGGGAAAGTGGATGATCTTGTGACTCCTGCATCTGAAACATTAAAATGTCTTACAATTCACTTGGTCCCCCTTCTGGGTAATAATCTCTCAATACTTCAGCTCAGGTTTGTGGAATTAATTTCATACTTTTCCTGCAGGATCGTATAACCTGTGCTTTTACTTTGCTTGTTGCTAACACAGCAAATACAATATCTCCAGGTTCCCACACTGGAAATGCCGATTTTCATGTCTGCTTTGCTCTTCTATCAACCTGTGCTTTGTGGGTGGTGCAGCACATCTGTAGGACTTGTGTGTAAAACTGCTTAATTAAAACAATAATTTGGTCATTTTGACCCAGATTTTTGGTGGTTTTAAACATTGGTTGCTCTCTTCTGAACTAGATAGTAAAAGAGATTTGTATTCTGTCTTTCAGGTGGTGCAGGGGACCGGGAAAAGATGCCTGTCAATCATGAGGCTTTCCTGCTCATGGCTAATTCCCAGAATGAAATGGAAGATTGGGTGAAAGCCATCCGACGAGTTATATGGGCTCCATTTGGTGGAGGTATTGCAAATAGCTCACATGCACATAAATTAAAACATTTGCCTCAAGGTAAAACATATTCTTGTGATACTAGGATACATGTAACACTGTAAAATCACTGAGATGTCTAGATAAGCTCTTGATTGTCTGGAGAGTTTTGATGCAAGGAGAATGGATTTGGGGTTTTTTTGTTGGGTTTTGTTTTTTGGTTTGGTTTTTTTTTGACCAGGGGATGGACAGGAATGAAAGGGAAGGGCACATCCAGACTGTCTAACTAACTCAGAAATGAGTGGTGATAACAAATCATTCCTGTGAGTACTCATTTCTTTACAGCAAATTATTCTGTGGGCCTTTTGTATCCTTATGGACATGAAGGAGTCTATCCAGTCATTTCAATTTTTTTCCATAACAGCAGATGCCCATCTTGAACATCTATACAGCCAGAGGCAGCAAAACCATTAATCTAGTTAATGTAGGGTCCAACTGAGAAGGCAAAGCTTCCACTGGCTACAGTAGGGGGTGTAGCCTCAGTGAGGCTGAGTAAACACCCATCAGGTAACACAGCTGCTGACTATTCCTGTAGTTAAAATGAATAAAAACTCCAGACTCTTGGTATTGATACTATATCGCAATATTTGCATTCTCGAGTCAGTAGATTAGATAGGAGTTGTTTTTGTGGTTTCGCATAGAACAAGGATTCACAGATGTTTTCTTCTGAATCCACTGTTGGTGACAGCAGCTACTGGCTTGGTGCTGGACACAACGCTTTGAAGTGACTTGTGTGCTACTGTTGGAGTTTGTGCAAATAGTGGTATCATATGCAGATAGTGCTATCGATCTCTTTTGAGAGGTACAGATAAAAAGTGCCAGATAAGGATTAGGTAATACAATTACTTTTGCTGAAATGAAGTTACTAGTTTTCTTGAATGTAAGGAGGGAAAAAATGACCTTGATGCAGTTGAGGGAGGCTCAAATATGAAGATCCGGTGTTTGTTCGCCACTTATCTTGGGGGGTTTTGTTGTGTTTTTTTTTTCTTTTAAGTGACTGTTGAAATTTGGAATCTCTGTGTAGCAGCATTTGGTTTGTCTGGAGGAGATACAATCTCTACTGACGCAATTTTTTCCTAGATCCTTCTTTCACTTAGCAGAAAGGGTGTATGTACAAAAGTTATCTTGTATCTGATCTGAGAGGTTGCATGTGATGCTGTTTCACTGTGGACAGAATAAGGCCCTCCTCATTAGTAGAAACTGGTCTACAATGATTTCTCCTCAGACATGAGTATGTGCTTGTTTTGCTTTCTCTCTAAATTCCAGTCCACAGTGAAGGGTCTTTTCAACCCTGAGCTCAGTGCAGAAGTCTCTGAATCTGAGTTGGTATTTCTGTGGCCATTTGTAGTGGACCTTACAGTGTGTATTTTACAGCTTTGCAATGTGCATCCAAGAAATACTGTGAGCAAATAGGAGACAGTCATGACAAATGCTACATGTTCTACCATCAGCCATCTTTAGGGCATGGTATTGCCAGAACTGCTGGTATCAGTGCAATTTTGGCTTATTTTTTTGCTCGTGTTTTGGCAATCTCTTGAAGTAGTTTCAGAGAAAACATCTTTAAGTATTAAAACAATAAATAATTAAAAATCCCAATATTTTAAAAACAAAAATGTCAGAATGGCATAAAGGCAGGGATGGATTTCCTTTTTTGTTTGTTTGTGTGTGGGGTAGTATTGTCCTAATTAATCTGCTTCTTTTCTGTACCCCTAAACTTCTCTGCAAAACTCTCAGATAACATTTTGGTTTTTTCTTTTAATGAGGAAGATACACTTACTCTTACATTTGTTGCAGGAACCAAGGGTCTATGAGATACCACGGAATCATAAAATGAAATCATGAGAATGTGGAAACAGGGCAGCACAGGGGGAACTACAGCAGTGCAGGGGAGAATACAGCAGCTTCTGTTTGTTGCTCTTTTCACATACTGCAGATTTGATCTCGTTCCATCAATGTCAGTGCAAAGGCTGCTTTAAGTGTTAGCGAGAGTTGGCTTAAGCCCTGTAGAAGAGAAGCACTGCTGTTTGCAGAGTTGGAAATGATTGCAATTATGTATTGATTTTTCTCTGTCTGTGGGTAAAAACTGCCCAAGAACATGAGCACATTGTGGGCAATCAGTCTGGCCTGAGCTCTCTGCCCTAGTGCTCAAATGCTGCAGCCTAAAGCTAGCTTGGCTATGCCTGCTTTGTAGTCCAAGCTGTGTGAACAGATTCTTATGCTGTGGTCATTTCTTTGAGCTAACTGAAATGCTTGGCACTGTCAGGAGTGGGGTTTTTTCTTCCTTTGCAACCATGTGTTTCCACCAGCTTTCATTCTGCTAATACTAGTGGTTACACAGCTGTGCAGTAGGAAATCACCTGGGAGGAAAAAAAAGGGCAGAGGATTAGTTTGTAGATAGGTTGATTCTTTGGCCCTGCTAACTATGCAGCTGCAGGACTAGTAGTTCCAACACAATTAGGGCAGGGGAGAGAGATGATGGGGGTGGAAGAGGGCATGCTTGTTCTTTTTGACTGCAACCCACACATAAATGGGCTTAAAGAACCATGGAGCTGTATCCTCAGTTTCTTTGCACTTTGCAAAGATTTTGTAGGAATGTCAATAACTAGGAAGCAGTGAAGATGTTCAAACCCTTGTTTCCAAATAGTTTTTAGCCAGTCTAGGGAAATGATCAAACCTACATCTTCTCCATCAGAATCAGAGCAGGACAGTTTCTCTGAGTGAGATTGCAGCTTCACTCAAATGTGGGAGGACAATAAACATAGCTGCCTCTGTTTTAATTGAATAATTTGAACTCTGCTTTGCTCTCACCAACAATATGAGAGCCAAGTCTTATCTATCAACACTTTTTAATATATTAAGCTAAAGGGAGGAATTAAAAAGCAGGCTTCATTATTAATATGCAAATATCCAGCCCTGGAGAAGGTTGATATGGTGTAAAAAAGAATTATGCAAAGATAAAAGGGGAGGCTTAACCACACTGTAATCTTTGCTGATGTATTGAAGAAACATAAATATAAAAGGTTGAGGGTACCTTCTTACGTGTTGATGCGGGCACATGAACTGTGTTTAAAGGTGAACAGCAAAGGCTTCTTAAAATAAAACAGAAAACTCCCCAAAGCTGCGGAGGATCCCAAATTATTAATAGGAGACCCATTCAGATTTAAAAGCCATGTGGAATGTGTTCTTTGAAATATACTTCAAATGTGGCCTTAAAATAAAATCCTAGAGTTCCTAAGTCTTTTGAAGAAGAGCTGCCTTGTTTATAGGGAAAATAATTTCTAACAAGTTTCCTTGAGTTTCAGGCTCTTGTTCTTGAGTATAGTCTGTTTCATTCAGAGCAGAAGATTTTGTAAACTGAGATTTGAGAGTACTCAGTATATTTTGATTGTCTTTAAGAAAAGAGTTTGTCACAGTGATGTGATAAAAGTGAGTTTTGGAGCACATTCTGACAGAGGGTGATTAAAACTGTGTTCTATGATCCTTCTTACCTGTGTGACAAAGTTTGCTGCAAGTTTACACCACTAAAACTTATCTAGAGAGTACCTCTGTGTCCTACAGTCATGCTGTTCAGTAGCTGCTCTTTAATGTGAAGTGCTTGTAGTAATTCCATAGTGCTAAATGCCTTGTGCCATAGGTTTGGGTGAGAATCACTTTGCCAGTGTCCTCCAAAGGTGGATGCATTGAAAGTGTTTGGTGTAGATGGGGGAGAGAGGAGGTCATTCCTAACTCAATACATTAGATTAGGGTGGGGCTGTACTTCTAGTCTGAAGAGGTACAGCCACTGTAAGGAAATCCCTTTTCATCTGCTCACCTCTCAGTTGTCATGCCTTCCTAATTTTTGTCTTGCATCAGCTGTAAAACAGAATGTGTCTAGGACTGAATTTTTGGCCATGAGATAGAAAACGTGGGCTTTTTGGTGCCTGAGTTGAAAGCCAAGTGGCATAACTCTCTCTCACAGCTCAGTGCACGACCAACAGTGCATGGGGACAGAAGCATTCTGTGTTAACCTTGATTTATGTTTGTGTTTGTTTTCTTCTGTTTACATATTCTGTCTTGCCATGAGCAGTTCCTTGCTCCTCTGCCAGAAGTACATGTCTCAGCCCCTTTATTTCTCCATCACTTTATCCTAATTTCTCCTCCTCATTTCAAGCTTTCATCAGTTACTTGTGATGGAGGGGAGGTGAAGCATTTGGAAGGGATATGTTTCCCTTAGGCAAAAATGGAGAGCTTTACCCTGTGACAAAGTAATCGTGTTGCAAGAGCTTCACATATAATTTCTCTGCTCAGGAGTAATAGTCACTGTTTAACTGGTGGGGTCTGAAGAAGTGTCCAGTGAGAAAGCCATTCTGCTATCATTAATTCCAGACATCTTTCCCATATAGATAAAACATAATGTGTGCATTCTTTCTTCTTCTTCTGCCAGCAAACAGTGCAGAAATTTTTTTTTTTTGTAACCAGGGCCCTGTGCAGACCATGTCTTTTGTTAGAGGAGAGCTGCAAACTGGGGGACGAGTTTCAGAGGTGTAACTTAATTCTTATGTCAATGTCCTTATGGATATTGGAAGACTAGCCCTACACGGACCTAACTAGGGATCCTATTTTAGATGAGTATATATCTTTCAGATAACACCTGCATGAGAGCAGATATGAGTGTTATGAAAGGTCAGCTATTGGTATTAAATGCATGTCCACCCACATGCCAGACTGTTTAGGAGCTAGGATTAAGTTTTGAGAGTCTTGAGTTTTAATTTTTTCACCTGTAAGATGGGAATTTTCCAGTAAGAGCATCATAAACATAGAACTGTATCAGTGAATTTAAGATGCTAAGATACCACGGTCAGGAAGAGGAGAAAAGTGGCTTCTTTTATTTGCCCAGTGTGAAGACAGGAGGTTTCTGCTCCCTTTCTTGCTAGCAAGCTCCCCCAGAGTGACAGTCTTAAGTAGGATTCCTGACTGGATCAAGAGGAGTGCCTTCTCTAGGTGTCAAGGTGGGCTTCTCTTGTGCAGGCTCCTCCAGATGTGTGGGGAGTGACACTGGATATTTGTCATGTTTGATCCTGGGTGTTTGTTGTGCCTGATATGTGCTGTTATCTTTGCACAGAGATAGCTGGCGCCTGATGCAGCTTATCAGTGTTTGCTCTCACTGTTGTCTAATGCTGGGAGATGGGCCCAGCCAAGGGAAAAGGAAGAGAAAGATGATAGGGTTTATGAGTTCACATATCTGCTCAGGACTTGGGGATGCATGAATCATCTGCAAGGAGGTGCAGGTTAGCCTTGCCTAAGGCAAAGGTATCACAATGGGATGGATTGGATATAGAAACTGAGATGTAGCACATAATTAAGTTGGGAGTGGATCTTGCTACTGAAACTGTTTACAACAGAGAAAGTTTTAATATCTGTTTGTAAGATATGATTAAGTTCTTTTTTTTCTAACTTATCTCTGTCACATATATGTGGGGCTTCTATTACAGCTTTATGACCATCATATTTTACCATCATGTTGTAGTTTTGAGGTAGGGAAAGGCAATTGTCCTCATTTTTTACAAAGAAGGAAAAGTATTGAGCAATCAGCTAACTTGCCTGAGGTGACAATGACTATCTGTAAAAGAGCCATTCTGAGGGCAAATAGAAAGATTGCAACCCTGGACCTTTACCTTCTCAGGGACATGTTTGGTAGAATCTCATGTGATATGATCCTGGAGAGAAGAGGGGACCAGGAGATCTTGTTGATTTTCAAGGATTACTTCCTTCAAGCTTGAACAGCACTCCTCCTTGTGCAGGAAACCAAGCAAAGGTGGCAGAGGTCTGGAGAGATGAACAAGGAGCTCCTGACAAAGCTCATTACCTGAAAAGGAAGCATAGAAGAAGTGGAGGCAGGGACAGGTAACCTAAGAGGAGGAATACAGAGAAACAGCATGCAGGAATGGACTTAGAAAAGCTAAAGGACACCTGTAGTTAAATCTGATAGGAGATGTGAAGGGCAGCACTGGTGCCAGTACTGTTTAATAGTTTTGTTAATGACCTGGATAGTGGGACACATATACCCCCTGCAAACTTGCAGATGTTATTGGGAGGAATGATTCGTGCATCAGATGATTGTGCTATCACTTAGAGGGGTCCCAACAGGCTGAAGAAATGAATGAACAGGAATTCCGTGAAGTTCAACAGAAAGTAATGCAAAGTCCTGCACCTGAGAATGATGAACAAACATAGGCAACAGTACTGCTTGGGAGCTGACCGACTGGAAAGCATCTTTGCAGAGAAGCACCTGGGATGCTGTTGGACATGTTGAATGTGAGCCAGCAATGCACCCTTGTGGCCAACAAATTCCTGGGCTGCATTAGGAAGAGCATTGCCAGCAGGTTCAGGGAGGCGAGCCTTCCCCTCAGCACCAGTAAGACAATATCTGCAGTGCTTTGGCCAGCTCTGGTCTCCCTGGGACAAGAAGAACATGAGCTTACTGGAGTGAGTCAAGTGAAAGGCCACTAAAATGATGAAAGGATTGTGGCAAGTAAAATACTAAGAGAAGGTGAGGAGGCTGGGATTGTTTAGCCTGAAAAAGAGAAGGTGCTGTGGTTCTTATCAGCGTGTATAAATATTTGATGAAAGGGTCTAAAACTAAAAGCAAAATTGAAGTATGTCAAGTGCAAGAGGTGACTTACTGACTTTTGAAGATCTTACCTTTAGAAGTCAGCTCCTGCTCCCCTGCTCCTTGCATGTATTTCACATTTAAAACTGCTGGGTCAAGGCTTTCAGTGACATTCAGTATTAGAGCCTAAGCTGGTCTGGACTCTCAGTGGCGACCATGCAGTAGCCTGGTCATTGCAGAGCAGAAATGGGTATTCTTGGAGTACTGTGTCAGGGCTTGTCAAGGGGAAAGTCCCCTGCTACTGGCTTCAAAAGCCCCAGGCAGCAGCACGAGTTGTGCACTACAGCACCATCTTCAGCTGTCATTAGCCAGCTTAGTTCCAGTGGCTTCTGAATGATAATGCAGTTTGGCATCAGGTGAATGAATTTTCAGTGCTTTATCTGTTACTGTGAGCAGTCTGAGGCACCAAAGAGCAGGACTCAGAGCTGGGGAATGACAGGCGGCTTCTCAGTGCCTCTGGTCAAGCAAACAGAGAAAACTACAATCAGAAATTACTTCTGTTACATTTGCAGGTGACAGGGGTAAATCTTTTCATGAGACTTGCTTAATGGAACTTCTTTTGGTTGGGAAATACTGATTTGATAAAATGAAACATCATATGGATATATTTTCATTTAAATGAAACTTTTGCTAGGAAAGGTTTTTTGAGCTCAGGGTAGAATTTTTAATACAAGTTCTGGGCAATCAAAGAAACATTTATGGAGGCATTAGCTTCATATGGCTTGTGTTGTGAAGAGTAGCTCAGCTTTAGATAAAATATGATGAAAGTTTGTGTTTGCTTCAATAACAGATTGCTTTCAACTTCTCTTCAGCTACTAAGTGCCGTGGAGAGGTGACAGTGCTCTGCATTTGTTGTGCAAAGTGTTACTGACTGTAACACTTAGTCTGACCAATACCACCTCTTACACTGGTAGTTTCTTAGTGAGACAGTTCCTGTAATCATTAGGTTTGGGTTTGAAGTCCAAAATCTGACAGTCTTTAAAACACGGATGGTTCTCACTGCACATCCTAGCTGTGTATTAATGGGACAAACATGTTTATGTGATGTTTCTCAGTTTGCAAGTAAGTATGTTAATTTCTATTTATTAGTCCTTTGATGAATGTTATGAGGATATGTGATTACTGAATGAAATAGAATGGTAGTATCCTGCTTGCAAGTTGCAATTTTAACAATTTAGGAGTTGAGAACAAATAAATTCACCCTGCCTCTCTTTTCCTATTTTCTTTCTAATGTTACCCTTCCACCCTCCACAGGTGCTCCTTTTTTTTTTCTTCTCCATCATCATGTAATTGGACTTGCAATTCCCCCTTCATGCCTTCTGAGTTGTAGGTCAGAGGAGGGAACATTCAGCTAGAAGTCCAGAGGAATCATTTCATTCTTTACTAGAGATGAGGATCAGCAACAGGTTTCAGACTCTCTGATCCTTGCATTGGAACTCACAGTTGGAATTCTCATCCATCTCTAGTCACAAGACACTGGAGAGAGCAGTTATACTGTGTCATAACTATTTTTTACTTACACCTGGAATTTTTGTAAAGCTTTTCTCTGCTTTGGGGACATCAACGTGCAGCATACTTGAAAGGTGATCTGCTGGTCAGGTGCTTTACACAGACACAGCTTCAGATGATTGTATAGAAGCTCTCTTTTAAATGTAGAGAGACATATGCAAGAGTCAGTAAATAAAAAGGTTCTGTAAAATATGATCATAGGCTATGGGGAAAAAGAAGTTTTCTAGAGCATGTGTGTCCAGATCACTGCTTGCTAAAAGGCATTTTTTGTTGCTCTTGATGTTTTGTTCTCTAAATGCTCTTGCTTCTGTTTAGAGAGAAATAAACACTGGGGGTTGGCTCTGGATTCAGAGTGCCATGGTTAAATGATGTTTAGGTCTGTTTATCATCTTTTCTCTGTGAGCACACAGTTAAAATCTCAATGTAGAACATAAACTGGTCAGGGTAATTTATGACCCTGACAAGGTAATTTACAGAGCTGCTTAGTCGATTCTTTTCTTGACATATTTTAGAGAGCTAGGAAGACACCTCACACAGGCTGGGCCGATTCTATTGTGATAGAAGTGTGAGCATAGCTATTTGCTAATGGTTAACCCAGAGTGAACTGTTTTTTCAGCCAGTAAGCAGAAGCCTATTTATTCTTGAAAGGTTTAAGTAAAGTTTGAGACCTCAGCCCAGTGCAGGCAGGGGATGTGGGGACATAATTTTGTTCTGAGAAGGTTTTGGCCAAAGTGTCTGGAGAGGGAAGAAACTGGAAGGGAAGTTTTCTGTACAGAAGATACACTACTGAAGTTTTTCCTGCTGGCTTCAGCTCTGTGACTGATGACCTGTAGCCAATTCAGTGCCAGCTTTCAGCAGATATAGGATGGTCAAGTTTACCTGGGTTAAAAAATTAGCCTCTACAAGGCTCAACCTTCTTGAAAATCAGGGAACTTCAGCTCTGATTCCAACTTCAATACTAGGTCCTTTCTGTACAAATAGAGCAATTTCCTAGATCTGAGTTTCCTCAGATCCCTTGAGTATACCTGTATATTAGCTAATACTCTAAGCCACTGTCTAAAAATATCCACACCCTATGGGCACTTGATAGAGCTGTGTAAGCCAACAAGTTTGCTCACAATCAGAGATGAGGAGGAATATTTTCTGAGTTCATGCAGGTTCACCGTTCCTGTGTGTTGCAATGAGATTCAAGACTGAATTTCACCTGTGTTACATGCCAAGCCTGAAACATGACTGGATTTTCAGCGGTTGTGTAATGAACTTCCCAGCCAATCTCAAGGCTTGCAGTGACATAAACAGGCAGGATGCTTTCTCCATGTTCTGGTAGCTGCAAGAGAGTAACTGCAGTGGTGCTAGCTCATGAGAGCATTGCTAGGACTCTCCTCCTTACAATGACACTGGGAAAGAAAATGCCTTCAGCTCCCCAGCAGCAAGTTCAAGTTACTGTCCAAACAATTTTATAAACCTAAGTTCTTCTTTAGAAAATAAGATCCGCCAAGTTGTAAGCTTCTCTACAGCTAAACAACTTCATACCAGTGGGGAAAGAGGCAGTTCAGTCTCCACTACCTCTTTTCTCCTTGCCATGTGTGTATGGGGAGATCTCCAGGTGAAAACTTTGATGGTAGTTTATATGCAATGTGGCCAAGTCTTCGGATTTTATTTCCTTTCTTGCAGTATCAAGTATAGTTCCAGAATCTGCAGCCCCTGCAATCCAGTGATTATGTGTGAATTTTGGATTTCATTTTTGAGAAATGTGGTTAACAGAGAAAGCAAGATCCAAGTGTGACCTGGAAAATCAAAACACAGAAGAAAAATTATGCGCATATATATATAAATGATTTTTGTTACAGTCTCATCATATTCTGTAGTCTAAGTCATGAATTTTAGCACCATGTTTTTAAAAGTATTGAGAGTTGTTTCACGTAAGATAGGTGAAAACTGGAGTGTGTAGCACAGTGTTGCTGTCACAGAACACCTATAGCTGCAGAGTTACATTGTGCAGGGAACAAACTGAAGCAGCTGCCATTTCCTGCTTTACTTATGGTGCTTATGTGAGCAAGTATGTGCTCCAGCTTTGTTCTCTCACCAGAGTGCTGTGTTTGCTCTTTGGAGAAGAGTTTGCTTCAGTTTCATCATCTTTCTTACAACTCATAGCATTATAAGCTCTGGTGAAGTCTAATAGTGTTTTGAGTCATGCTGTGTCCTTGGCCATAGAGAGGCTGTGAATTTCACAGATTAATTATACTTTGGGTATAACAATATCCATGTTAAACAGCATGACTTTCTATTTCATTGGATACCTTCTTGTTCCTGTGTTTTGAGAGATGGAAAACAGAAATGGAGAAGTCAATGGAAGAATTAAAGTCTGCATTCGCTATCTCCTGGGCTCCTATCCCAAGCACTGAGTCCCAAGCTCCATAATGTTATTAGCAGATGTGACACATTTTGAGGTATTATTCCAGGAAATAATGCCAAAAATCCAGATGGTGTCTCAGCCGTTTGGAAGATGATTGGTCCTGCTCACCAGTTAGCACTATGGGCAAGCTCTCCCTAACCTGCAGCCTGCTGTGTTCACTACAGGGGAAAAGAGGATAATAAAAGGGTGAAGAATACCTATAGATCTCATTTGTACATTTTGTTTAAGAATTTCCATTACTTTCCAAATATTCTGTAGTATGCTTTAAATACTGTATAGTGTATTGTGTGGGCTTTTGGTGTCTAGCTGTGCAATCCCACGCTACTCAGGGTATACCGTGAACAGCTAAGCCATACCTTACTACCTTGCCAATCATAGAATATTTCGAGTTGGAAGGGATCCACTAGTGTCATCAAGGTCTAACTCCTGGCCCTGCACAGGACACCCCCAAGAATCACACCATGTTCAAGAACTGGAGCGTTTGATTCTGATACTGCCTTCACCTGCAGTGAGAGTCACTCTTTTCTTCAGGTGCTGTTGGTCAAAACAGAGACGTTTCCTGTGGGACAACACTGTCTCACTGACTGGAATCTCAGCGTTTGCTTACTGGATCAGTCTCGTTTGATTTGTATGTTCAAACTAGGCCACAGTGTAGTTACGAAAGTGGTGGGCCCCTAAGTTCAGGTGTGTGTGCTCTATACAGCGACCACAGACATATTGTAATAGCTGAAGCAGATGAGCAGCTGTGGATGGGGATAATTTTTGTCTGTGGGATTTTTTTCAGAGGGAGAAGAAGTTGGCTAAACTTGATAAAATTACCCAGAAGCTTCATGTAAAAGGTTTTGGGTGGTGACTGCTGTAGATCTGTAGTCACATGAGTGCATTTTGTGAATGGAATGGAGAGCTGACCTCTGTGTAATGTAACTGCACGGGGCATTGTGTGATAAGCATTTTTCTTAACTACAGGCTTCTTGCCTGGAAAGCAAGAACCGAGAGGGGTGAATGTTTTCCTGCAAGTACAGTGGCTGGGTATTTGTTCACATGTGAGGAGCTTGTAGTTCCTTCCCCTACCAGTTATTCAGCTGAGCTATTAATTACCAGGCAACTTCTCTGTAAAAAGCTAGAACAGAGGCTATAAGCACCAAAAAACCTGCACAGGTTAAGGACTGTAGCTTTTCCTAAGCTTTGTAAAACTTTGCAACATGTCCCAGAGCTGTGGGGGTACTCTCAGAGCGTGCTAAGGCTACTGTGGGGAAATGTTCCCCTCCAAAAAGGTTTCTGCTTCTGGTGCTTTGCAAGCAGATCAGGGGCCAGACCAGGGCACCAGGTTGCCTGCAGCACAGCCAATATTGCCTCTATCGGGAAGGCATCCAGAGTGTGGCATGCAGACGGCAACTGTTGCTCAGCTTTTCCAGCTATCTAGAATAGATCTGACAAGCAATTAGAGCATGAATATATTACAGAGCCGATGGGGGATGCCTTTGTTAAAACTTGTGACCCATACTTTGCTGCTGTTTACATTGGCGGCCGCTTCGAGGGTGGGCAAGACCCTACCTGCCTGTCTTTCTCCTCTCTCCTTCCCTGTGCGGAGCGAGCCGGGGAGCTCTGCATCTCATTGGATATTTCAAATGCTTTCTGCACAAGTCATAATTAATGCCGAGTTGTGGAGCTAAGACCAGATGTGCTGCCGAGATTATCTCCCAGGGCAGATCGGCTGCTCTCCGCTCTGTAGCGCTGGGTGAATGGAAAACTGCCAGTGCTGGGACTCAGAATGTGTCTGATGCCTGAAGTCAGGACTTTCTTTCTCTGCCGCTCCTGCTGTTTGACGCTGCCTGGTTTCTGCTTGAAGCTCAGCGCCTGTCATGTAGCAGAGTGCTGTACAAGAACGAGAGGTATGAGATGATTTTACAGAGTTTAGATTTGTTACAGTCTTCTTTTCCTAGAGGAAAAGCAGATATTTGAGTTTAGCCTTAGACAGAAGCTAAGAATCTAAAAATAGGAGCTGACTTTACAAAAGGGGAAAGAGTGGAAAGGACAGTCTGTGGCCAAAAATACTACTGGATACCAAGCTAGTATTTGAAGATGGTTCTGGGGAGGGATGTTTTTCTTTGCTTTTACATAGAATGTTGAAGTGGATGTATGTGGATGAGAGCAATCAACTCCTAGTATATGGAGGCTGCTCTTTGTGGGTCAGAAGATACAAAGTTCTACCACAGATCCAATTGTGTGACCATAAGCAAGTTATTTCATAAATTTTTTTGGATTCCTAATTATCTGTTGCTTCCTTTCTTTTCCGCCATTCTTGCATTTTTTGGCTGGCTGGACTGCTTAGTTGTTCAGGACTATCTTTTTTTAGATACTTACGGCTCCTACCATGGAACTCCTTTTTCTGTTGCTGCTGCAGTAATTCACATAGTATGTGCTTGGGTGGGCTAGGGGAAGGGAAACAAGTTACAGGTTTGTGTGTGTTTTGTGCTGTGGAAGCATATGCATTTCTGAATGTCTGCCCGTGATTTTTTTTCTCAATGCTTTCATGTGCGAGAGGGACAGATAAATAGGAACCTAAGCATGACAGTGGGAAGGTGAAAGCAGGCACTTACCTGTGCAGGTGAGCACGTACACAATCTTTATACCCATAAACTGCCTGTTTGTGAAGCACCACGTGTGTGCGCGGGTGTATGTACTGCTGTGTAGCAGCATCCAGGTGTGAGCCTCATTATCTTCCTACACATCTTTTAACGTGTGTGTAATAAGCTGTACATACAGCTGATGTAGGTGTGTCTGGACTTTTCCCCCTTTAAGCACATATGGAGTCCTGAGTACTCCTCATGAGGAAAATCTACTCAAAAACTGACTTTATCTCTGTCTTTAGTTTATTTTGGTTGAAATCAGAGCTCTGATGAGGAAAAATGTAGCAGGGAGCATATATTTTCCTGCCCACTGCATGTCTGGACAGCATAGCTGAATGTATAGGCTTTGTATGCCTGGAGCTGGTGGGTGAGCTATTCAGGCCAGGACAGAGAACGTGTCTGTGTCTTAGTCAGTACATCATTCCTGGCTCGCTTTTTCCACAAAGAGTCACCTAAATCTTTAAAGAACAGAGGCAGCTTGTTGGAGTAGAGGAAAGAAATTCTGTAGCTCTGCTAGCCCATTTTTTAGTATCTCTTGAATCTTTCTGAGATTAAGAATGACGTTCCAGGCATGCTGGAGTTTTTTTCTGCTTTGAAACCAAACAAAAGGGTCTAGCTATAGATAAGGAAAAATTAACCCTTAGGTTGCTAGCAAGCTTCTGGCTTTATTTCCAGCCTAACTGTCTGGAGTGTGACTGGATGGCACTGGCTCCCCTTCTTCTGAATGAAGAAAAAGACTTTAATGTCTTCCAGCGGGATCATCAAATGGAGTGAAGCACTGCCAAGTTCAGTCTGAGCTGCAGGCCCCAGTGATTAAAAACAGACCTGTGCCTTGAGGAGCTGGCGGAGAGGCTGTGTGTGACTGGCTCCACATTAGCTTTTCCTTGCAAGGCAGGGCAGTCCCTGTCCAACCCAGAGATGCTGTCACATCATAGTAATTTCAGGGACATTTTAGTACATCTGTTTTACAAGCTCTTCTGAGACCTTACTGAAGTGAGACGAACAATACAGAGCTAGCAGGACACTGCTTCTGCAGTTTGCCCTGTTTAGCCCTGGGAGACTGGAGTAGATGCATCTGCTACATCTGTTGCCGGTGTGGTTGTGAGAGCCCTGGTGGTAATTCTCCTGAGGGCAGGCTTCATCAAGGCCCCCCAGGAGATGCCCACATGAAAGATTTCTGCAAGCCTGGAACTGTCAGCATCTGCAGCTTTCCTCTGACAGTTCCTTTCCAGCCTCGCTCCAAAGATAGCTCTTAGCTTGCTCTTTTTATGAACCTTAACACTACTTTCCTTTTCTAAGCCATGGACAAGTTCTGCAGCCACTGCACAGATGAACAATTTCTCTGAGGCCAACTTTCCAGTCCCACTCTAATTGCAGCTCTTTTTCTCTCTAAACACCAACCATAATGCTTTACTGCCAAAAGACTTGGCCTGGGAGCAATCTTTCTTCTGAGCAGTATCTGTGGTGGCCCTTGTCTATGGCTCAGCAAAAAAAGTAGGATAAAGAGAAACTAAAAACATAGAGCTGCAGTGTAACTGGGAAAATGTAATGAAGGGAAAGTTGCAGTTAGCAACAGACTTGGCTTGGGTGAAATACTTTGTGTACTGCTTGGTGATCTTTTCTATTGCTTCCCAGGAAAATTGGGGTTCAAGTTCATAGAAAAGAGAAAGGTACAGATCTGCAATTGGAGTTGAGCTTGAGTAGGGCTGCGAAACCAAGTTGGGAGGCAGTTAAGAGAGCTAGGCTGGAAGAAGCCATTCACCTTGGTAATGGCTTCAGAGTAATCTTCCCCACAAAATATGACCTACGTGGACTGTGTGATCTCACTTGCACAGCCTTTAAGCACTGTCACACAAGAAGAAACCCACACTTCTGCCAGTTCCTTTCACTTCACTCATCATGTGATTGGTAGATCAGCTTCATCCTGTCATGTCACTTTTGGTTTTGTGCCTGGTTTGTCTTGTTACCTGTATGATCTGGAGGAAGGTGGAACAGTATTGCAGTATAAGAATATATCAGTACCTTTGTTTCCTCCAAAGATTGTTGGTTTTGTCCTGGAGAAAAAGGTATTACCATCCTTGATGTGTGAAAAGGAGGAAAGATGGGATCCCAGTATCTGGCTGTGCAGCAGACAGTAATAGTGATATTGTGCTTGTGAAAGGTCTGCAGCTCCCTCTGAGTCTCAAAGTAGGTCACCCTTCTATCTCTTGTTATCTTAGCATCACATTCCTCAAGCTCTGTAACAGTGGTCTCTGTTTGACTGTAGTCCACTTATTACCCACAAGTCACTCACAGGTTGATTCTACCTACAGAAAGCTACTGCAGGATCACTGTTGTGATCCAAGTTGACTGTGGAGACAAGGACTGATGTTGCCTGAAATGTATGAGAGCATGTTGCTGACCAGAGACCAGCAAAAGCTAGGGATAAGTAGACAAAGCTTCAGTGGAGACTGTGTGTGCTTGCTTATGTGTGTGTCTGACACTGCCTTTGTCCTTGATCTGAGTTAAGTCTAGAACACCAAAAGATGAACTTCTAGAAAAATACTATATATGTGCTTTATGCTTGGGGAATTCATAGCATTTACCTCTTTCCCAGAGTCTTCTCTAGACAGACTCACTAGGAAACAGGGCTGTGATTCAACAAGTTTGAGAAAATGGGGCTGCTATTGCCCTGACGTCTACCACAGCCTCTTCCCTGAACCTGTATGTTTTGCATCTAGAAGAGTGAACAACATATTTTAAGGAAACAGATATGCCCCATCATGATAGCAGGGATTATGTGATGAGATTGCCAAGCAACCTGTGCAAAAGCAGGAAGACATTCCCTGTCTTAGAATGTGACTTCAGAGATGCCCAACTCAGTGAAAATTCAAACAGATTAGCAATGAGAACTAGTAAAATTTTTACTCTGCAATAAAAATCCAATATATACAGTGATAAAGATAAGTCACTCCCATGCTTCAAGGTATGCCCTCCTGCCAGGATGAGGGAATTTCCTTTGAGATTTTTCATGGCCCTCCAGCTTTGATACTGTAATGCAGTTGTGTAGACTGAGGTGTAAGGAAGGTTTCTGTCTTCTAATGTGTAACAGGCAGGGAAAAGAAACTGGACTTAAGGATCCTTCTTGCAGCTTTCGTTCAGGGAATTGAAACTGATAATGAAAGGTTTGTTTCACTAAGGATGCAGCAGGGTTGGACCGAATATAGAAAGCTGGTATGGTTTGACATGGTATCTCCTATGAAGAACAGTGAATGGTCGTTAGGAAACTTCTGCCAGGAGTTATCAGCCTCCTGTGAATATAGCACTAAAGTAAAAATGGAACACATGGTTACTAGCAGGAAGGTAAGTAAAGCCTTAAGAAATGACTAAATCCCCTGGCTTAGTATAAGCACATACATGCAACCATAAAACACTGCTTCTGGCTATTGGTTGTGAAACAGTGGAACTCCAATATTGCATGATTAACTTGGATGCTGTCCTCCCCGACTCCACCACACACTGTAGGGTGCTAGAATTAGAGTTTCAGAACACAACTCGTTGGTTGTCTTTTTAGATGCAGCAGTCTCCTAGTGGCAGGGATTGAACTAAGACCTCTGGCTCTTATAGCCTGAGCCTCTTCTGTGTTGTTGAAAGATCTGCTGCCAGTAGTGGCATTCAGCAGTTGGTATTGGCCAGGAACTCAATGCTCCCCACAGAAAGAGGCAGTGCTTCATACTCTGATATGTCATCTATGGTAGTTTTGATTTAAGAATTAACCTAAGTCAGTTTGATTTTAGAGTATCTGGTGCTTCTGGTATTTTCAAGGGTGCAAGGAGTACAGCACAGACTTTTTAGTAGGAAGGGCAATGGATTTTGCATGCATTTTACTGTTTTTTTAATTTTCATTCAGCAAGTTTAATGAAAGGAAAAGGAATAGGAAGGGCCTCCCAGAATGGTCAGAGATTCTCACAATAGCCAGTTCTGGCACTGACAGCTGTACTCTGCCATATTAGCAATCCCCTCCTGGCGGGACTGTTGCCTGTTAGGCTGTCCAGCTGCAAACTAGGAGGGCAGCTGGAGGGCAGCTGTGTGACAGCCTAAGAGGTGGGTGCATGAAGAAAGGAAATGTGTCTCATAAAGTCAATGTATCCTTTGTTTTGATCTTCTTGGGACAGAAGATGCAGTGAAAGTATAATTACTTAATCCACACTCAGCACACCTGTGCATTACCATAAACATAATCTTAAACTCACCTTCCTCATGTATGAGATATAAACTAGCTTGGGGCAGAGGATAGTTTGAAGCACTCTTAAGCAGACAAAAAAAATCATTCATCATATAATTCTTTTTAAAAATAATTTTATTCTTCAGAGTCTGTTAAAAATTGGACCTTCTCAGAAGATCCTCCCTTCATGTGAAAGTTTCCCTCCTTGTATGCCCCAGGCGATAGCTCAAGAGGAGTTTAAGCTGACACCCAGATGTCTCTCTTGCTCTCTGCTGTCAGGGATCTTTGGACAGCGGTTGGAGGACACCGTACAGTATGAGCGGAAGTATGGCCAGCGCTTGGCCCCACTGCTGGTGGAACAGTGTGTGGATTTTATTCGGGAGCGAGGTCTTACAGAGGAGGGGCTGTTTCGGATGCCTGGACAAGCCAACCTTGTCAAAGATCTGCAGGATTCTTTTGATTGTGGAGAGAAACCCCTTTTTGACAGGTGAGTTGACATCACCAAATTCAGTCAGGTGTATCTGTGACATGTAAAATCTGCCAAGAATGTCCTTGCAGTGGCTGTTCTAGCTTACGTGTTCTTTCCACATCATCATTCTCTTTATTGAAAGTGCTGATGGAGCTTTCTCCTGCACAGTGTTGGATGCAGAGGCCTTTATTCAGCTCAGTGCTTGAGCAGAGGGAAAAATGAGCCCATTAATCTATGTGGGACTACTCCAGTGTTTCAGCTTAAGCACATGTTAAATAAAAAGCATTGCTAGTTTTTGGAACTAGCAGTTGGTGGAATCTCATCATAGAAATGGGTATGACAGAGGTGAACTAGGTGTTTTATAGCTTTCAGATGTTGCATTCTACCTTGCTGCAAATGCAGCAAATCTGCCTGGGGCAATATCTTGACTCTTCTTTTGTCACCAGGTTTCAGAATAGTCACCACCATTTCTGGTTGTTATGCCAGGGGCTGTTATGTAGATGCTCAGCTTTGTATTGGTTCCCATGGAAGAGTGTCTGCACTGTCTCTGAGTGCTCCAGCCAAGGACAGCAAGGGAAAGGGCAGCTCTCAGCTGTGCTATCTCTATGTTGGCCCTCAGCCCAGACAGTCAAATCACCAGAAAGGTGAATGGTCTCAGGGCCCTTCCAGGCACATCCTGTCCATACCCTGTAACTAACATTTCCTCCTCTCTGTCATATGTACACGCTGCCCGGAGTGAAGATCGTCATTGCGCTAACCTTAACAGTGCTTTGTGAAATACAAGTGGACCCTAACAGAGACCTTGAACTTCAGGGATATTTGGATAAAAGGCCGTTGTGTAGATCTGGCCTGATGCCTATCACAAGTCTGTAAATGAGATCAGATCTGGTAGCTTGTCTTGGAAACCAGGCATAATTTCTTGCTGAAACTCACTAGCACCATTTTTCCAGGTGATGTAGGTGGCATCTGGTATATTACCAGCACATGAACCTTAGGATATCACTTCCCCTGGACCTGCAGCCAGTCTCAACATTGCAAATAACTTCCCTGCCTACTACTGCAGGAAGAGCTAGCACTCTCTTGTGTGGGCAGAAACAGTGTTTGGTCTCATCTTGAGAAGAGTATCTTTAGAGTTTATTTGGAACATTCTTCTAATTCTTCCCTTCCCTCAACTTCCAGACCACCCATCCTTCTTTCTTTGATTCTTAACCACAGACAGTATTTGCTCCCTAAATGGAAGTGTCAAAGATTTAGAAATATTTTCATGGAAAAAAATGTTTGAAATCATTAAATTGTCTCACTTAATTTTTCTTAAAAAATCTTTGTATTTTTTACTGAATGTCTGGGTGTTCTAGTTCAGAATTAGAATTATCTTAATTCAGTGCTTATACTCTGGAATAGGAGTGTCTATGGAAGGAATTAATTACGAATGACAGTTTCAATTTCATGTTTTACTTCAGCCTAATCTGTGCTAACTTCATTGTTACGAAGATAAGCTAAGTCTTCACCTAGCATTTTTAAAGCAGAATATAATTGTAGAATGGTTTGGGTTGGAAAGGACCCTAAAGATCATCTTGTTTCATTTGTACTGGCTTAAACAGGTCAGTGCTGTCTCCCCTTTAACAGAGGCACTAGAGATCTCCATGAAGGAATGCCTGCCTTTTGGGTAGTCAGTGTGTAATGTGAGAACTGAAGGTTCAGTACAGAATTAAAGGAAGCAAACCTGGGGTACCTGAGTAGTGTACAGTTGAAAGTCCTCCATTTATTTATTGCCTTTCAATCTTTCCACCATGTCCACTGCAACTTGCAGGCCCAGCTTTCTGGTCTTGTATACATATAGTCTATCTTATATATATGTATAGTCACAGCGACAAGGCAGTTCCACACTAAGTGAAATACACCTCCTAGCAAGTATAATTTTCTCTATGTGTAACTAAAAATATCTATGTATGGCCTGGAATACCTAGGCAAGAGAAGTGTGAAATCCTTATGCTTCTTTCCAAATCAGGTGTAGTGATAGTAATATCCTTTCTTATTTCCTAGTTGCAGCCTTTAGATGCAAAAGCCTTTAGATGTCTTTTGTAACTACAGTGATCTTCCAGACACTTAGAGCCCACCTGCCCCACGGTGGATCAGATCTCTGTGATGACTGATAATGAAAATATTTCTTTTTAAAAGGCTTGCTTTTTCCAATTTGGGTTTTTAATGCATATGCATGTTATGGAAGGCCAGGTGTTTCTGTTTTGGAAGCACCTACAGCAATCTGCTCCCATTGCATTTTCATGCCACTGAAAATTTTGCTGGATTTCACATGGCATCCTGGGTGAAACAGTTACTGCAGCCAGTGGCCCTGAAGCTTTAGTCTGGGCTCTGCTTCTTAATGACAGTCATATCCACCATCCATGCCTGAAAGTCTGTATACTAAAGGAAAAAAAAAGAGTAACAATACTGTTCTCATTTGTGAACGTTTATAATTGACTGAAGAAAACCACTGTGTGAAACTGTGGTATTCTTAAATATGATGGAGCTGTTTAATAGGAATAGCATTAGCAGGTTTAGTATCAAGTGGTATCTGCTGACAGCTTCCTGTTGTAATTTTTCCAGTTTTGTTTTAGTCATTCTTTCAAAAAATGCTTAAAAACATACTAAGTAGAAGAGATTCAGATCTTGGATAGAAGAGAGATTTGAAGCTCCCTTGCCCAGTGTTTACTGATGTATTTTTCTCTTCTTTAAAGACTGTCAAAACAATGGTGGGTAGGGAGAAGCTGGTGACAAAATCTGACAAAATCTAGACTTCCAACAGTCAAAATCTTTGAGGACATCATCTGCAAAGGTTAACAAAGTTGTAAAACAGGAAACTAGGAATGAGGGAAAGGTATTGCCATACAAAAAAATGTTGGATAGCTGGAAAGGGAAAAACTTCATTGTGGCATCTGACACCTCAACCCCAACTTAAAGCAACGGGGAGAGAAGAGGAAAAAAGTTCCTGGATTGTGAGAGAAAATAAAAGTGGATATCCTGTCATAACAGATGGGCTAGGAAATGCTAGATACCCCAGTTTTGGGGAGATGTGACCCACAAGCCGGGCAGCCATGCCAAATGGCAATAGAGGACCTGGAGGAAATACAGCTTCCTCCATTTTTTTCTGAAGGATTGACGAGGACACTTGGGAGCCTGGCCCATCAGATGTATGTGTGTGCTGGCTAGGGAGAGTATCAGGAAGGATGAGTGGGAGGCTCAGATATTATGCTTTATGGAATCAGGATGCGGAGCTCTGTTGTCAATGCTGTGTGATCACTGTGGTCTTGTCTGGACTGTATTGCACACATTCCTGATCCATGTTGGCTGAGGAACCACAGTGCCACCCTACCTTAAGCAGCATCATGGGCATATCCCTTCCACTGCCTGTGTTGCCGGAGGTATATTCATATCTTGACAAAATGGGAGATTTTCCTTGTTTCCTGGTAGAACTTCCTGTCTAGTACAAACACATGGCAGAAAGGCTTCCTTCCATGTGCCTACTTTGCCCTGACCCTAAGAGAGACTTTGATGCACCCCCAACAAAAGGTGCATCAAGCTTTGAGGGTAGTGTGGCTTTCTAAATTTCCTTCCTTCTTCTCTATTGCAGCAACACAGATGTTCACACTGTGGCGTCCCTCCTGAAGCTTTACCTTCGAGAGCTGCCAGAGCCTGTCATCCCCTTTGCCAAATATGAAGACTTTCTTTCTTGTGGACAGCTACTCTCAAAAGATGAGGGAGAGGTCAGTGATCTTTCTAATCTGCCTCCTTCTACCTCAAAGTTTGTTCCCAAGACTCAGTTGTAGTACAGTTTTTTCTTTTGTCATTCTTCAATCTTGATTGAAATCAGTGAAGTCACTGGAAACCTTCCTCTCAGTTTTCCTGAAGCTGTGAATTGTGTTCTATTATCACAGCCTACTGCTTGAAGCAGGAACTTTTTTGGAGTTGGTCTTGTAGCCTGGTGCGTCTTTCTTCTAAACAAAGCTGTTCTGTAGCATAATCAGCAAAAGTTGCAAGGTAGGAGACCTGTGTTCTTTTCCCAGCCTCGCTGTTGACTCATTAGCAAGATGTATGAAGTCACTCCCTTTTTCTGTGTTTTCTGTTTTATATATCAGAATAGCATATTCTGCTTCCCAGAGTTTTTGGTGAATGAGACAGTGATCAGGGCAATGATCTTTGTATTTCTTAGAGGAAAGGCATTACAAAAGAGCAGGCTGTGATATTATTCCAAAATGGATGGGGTGGAGGGGGATGTGGAAATAAAGCTATGAATACTTTGCCAGAACCTTCTTAAGATATTCTTGTCTTTGGTTTCCAGGCAAGGGAAGAGGCTAATAAAAACCACCCAAGTCTATGACAGNCTGTTTCAACCATATAGTTCTCTTTGTGGTGATACCTTAGTCCGTTGCTGGCTGCAAAGGCATGTTGGATCTGGTCTGATGTGGGTGGAACTGTGCCACCTTCTAAAACAGAAATTTAACGAAGCTGTAAGGGCTGTTACTAGTGTCTTGTCTTTGCTAAAGAGGCAAAGGCCCAAGGGCTTGCAAGTTGCAGTCCACAGTTCCGTCCCTTTCCTGTGTGTGGTCTCAAGAGCATCTTTGTCTTTGTGGGATTGTAAAAACTGTTCTGCGCTTTGAGCTTGGAGTTCACCTTCAGTTCAAGCGGCAGAAGGCTCTGGGGAGATTGTCCTTCATGATGCCCATAGGAGGATGCTGGTTTGCATGCATCAAATGCAGCATATATAGCAATGTAAGGGTTTTTATGGTTAAAAGGCAAGTTTACTACTCTCTACACCCAAATGTTGTAACCTCCAGTCAACTCTGAGAAAGCAAATTTCTATGCATGACATAGCATATTACCACACATCTTGGACACAGCCACACTGGTGTGTCATTGCACTAATATTGTCTTTTAATAGGTAGAGGTATATGTCTACCAGCTCCAAAACTTGCTCATTTTCTTTCTTACCCTCAGTGAACTTTGGCATCTTTGCAGGGAGCTGTGTTACAGACTGCACAGCAGTTATTTCACAAGAAAGAGCAATGTTTCTAAGGCAGTGGAGCTGATTTCATTTTGATCATAAGATGTGCAGACTGGGAAGTTTTGGATCCATTAAGCACTATTGCACAAGAGTAGAGACACTGCCAAATTGGGCAAACATAATTGTATATCACTGCTCAGCTTATTAATTACATTGTTTGCCTGATTTTGCCTGCACAGGCTGCAGCAGTTTGGGAAGCAACATCTGTGTTGGTTCTGTGGGAGCAAGGTCAGAGTCAAATGACTTGTAGTGCAGAACTCTTTGGATTAGAAAGGCGATAGGAAGCCCTAGATAGCCAAAATAAAAGCTTACAAAACACAGCACTGCTCATAGCACAGAGTTGTTTTATTAAGCTGCTGTTGTAAACATAAGCAATTTTTTTTTGTCAGAAAAATCTGGAACCTCAACAAGGACTGTTTACTTTTTCAGAAAGGAAGGTGGAGTGCCCACACCATGGGTGGAGATGCTGTACGTGCACAGTAGCATGTGGAGCAGAATGAAGCACAAAGTCATGCCTAGACTGTGGAGCCTCCCACATGGAAAGTCCCCCTGCTCAGAAGTGTTTTTTGTTGAAACTCTAATTTTTAACATGATAAGCAAGGAATTTAAAAATCAAACATTTTATTTTGTAAAAGTATTTTGAAACAAAATGTAATCTTATTGGTTTGGTTTGAAGTTCTGTTTTGTTTCATTTTCACTTGGAAATTTTGAATGAGACTTTTGGACTCAAAATACCGTTTTCTTTAGTTTTGCACACCACCCCCACCCCTTGCCCCTCCCAATAAAACCTGAATTGCTTAAGGCAAAATAGCCATTCAAATAAAACTGCTGGCACCTCATGCTGCTACATTGTGCCCATGGATAGGAATTATTATGATTTTATCTTAGCCTAACTCCAGTACTGTTCTAAGCTTTCTGTTTTTCATTCAAATTATTTTTCGTCTTCATTCTGCACCCAACTCATCTCTGGTATTTGAATGCTAGCAGGAATATAACAGAGACCTTAGATTGTGCTGAGGTCTCCAGGTATCTCAACAGGAGTGCAGCATTAAAAAAGATTTGATTCTAGTCCTGACTGACTGGGAGGAGGGATTAGAAATTAAAAATAATTTTAGAGTAAGAGAGATCTTCAGACATCTAAAAACTCATTTGAGTCTGAGCTGACTTGACACAATAGTATTTTAGCCTTCACTGCTACTTGTACTCTAGAGATGCACAGAGCAATTCAGTGAATTGAACACATGGCTTTGAGTTTTTAAAGAGGGGTCTGAATTTGGAAGAACATCTAAAGTGTTGCTGGTAAAGCTAGAAACTCCGAATTGATGCCGATCTGTTACACACATTGCAAAATCGTTGGATAATTATTGAGATAATTCATTGGAAAGCAGCATTTTCAAGGAGGCAAGAGTTGTTACTGCAAAATCCCACGATGAGTAACAGTGCAGTGCTTCTGTTGCTTGCTGGGCAGCAGCCATAGGGATGGTCAGTGCTACTTGTTAATTCAGCAGTTTGGAGCTTGTGTTTTCCTTTATGCTTTCACTGTGGTGTTACCAGGCTCAGCCTTTTGTTCTCTGCAGTTCAGGTGGTTGGTGGATACAAATCTGCGGCAGAGCTGATAAATTCTGCAGCAGGAGAGAAGGGTTTTTGTAACCTGGCGGGTGTTTCTACCTTGATGAATGCAAAGATGCTTTCTGTGTAATACCATGTTTGAGATTCCTTGTTCCAGAACACGGATGATAAATTTTTAGAACCTTTTTTTCTTTCAGGTAGCATCTTGTACCTTTAGGTCGTGTTCCCTGCTGTTCACAGCTGCCTGCAGTTTTCTGTTCTAAAGCCTCCTCTTGCATCCAGTGGAGCCATGGTATTTTAATTCAGAGCACTTGAAATATAGTGTCAAATATAGTCTTGATTTCCTTATTCAAAATAAATGGGTTACAGAGCCCAAATTCGAGAGGGAATTTGGTCTGTTAGCTCACCTATTTCTAGTTCAAACTTGTCACATGAAAGCTGGCTGACCTGAACAACTGACCTTAACCTCCATATCCTTGATTCAAAAATTTTCAGAAGTTTAAAAAAAGAGGATTGGGATTTTCAAAAGTGACTAGCCTTTTATATTGGTGTCTCCATTGTTGTCACTGTTAAAACAGCATGATATTTAAGCTAAGGAATTAAAAAGGGCCTGCTGCTTTTGAGAATTCTGTTTCAAGTTTCAGGTTTTTATTAAAAAACATTTTTTTTTTTGTGCTGGGACGTTCAGAATAAAAAAGTACCTATACATTTAGGACATTAAGAAAGAAGGCAGGAATAGAGACTTGCACTCGGGATCTTTCTGACTTGTCTGAACCAGAGAAATCTGGAAGATCTTGCAAGAATCTGGCCAAAAGAATTCCCTCCCTAACAGTCCTTAATAAATAAAGGAGAGTTTGAAATGAATGTCCAACTGCACTTCTTTAACTCAGAACCAGTTGCTTCTGGAATTTCTCCATCATAAGTTAGCAGCCCTCCATCACTCGTTAGCAGCTATCACTCTTCATAAACGTGTTTCAGTATCTATTTTTCCACAAAAGGTTTAGTTGTCCCCAAATAAGCAAATCTCCAGAGCAACTGCGGCATTGACAGGAATAAACATATGATACTTGGGACTGTAGCAGGACAATAGCCTTCTGAGTCAGAGGTTTTCATTATATGGTTTAAAGAGCTTCAGGGGTCTAAGTCATTCCTTCAGCTGACGTCTCATCTTACACCTTAATGTAAAGACAAACTTTGTGAGGAAGTATATCTCAGGTCAGAATGAGTGCAAATGAAAGGATGTAATTAAAAGGGAGGCAGTTGGAGTGTCATTTAGCTTTTTTAAGAAAAACTCTGCTCAGTTGAGAATTACTACTACTATTACTCTTTATACTGTACTCAATGCCTCAAAGTTTCAAATAGGCCAGGTGCTACAAAGGCACGTCTGCTGGTACATTGCTATTGATGCCAGTGGGCAGGCATGGATGGCTGGCAGGCCTCACTAATTGAAGGCTTCTATATCAACCATTAAAGTTGACTGCAGGATTTCCACTGAGAACTGAATCAAGTTAAGGACATTGGGGTTTTGGTAAGGCACAGCACATTAGATGACACCTCTTTTAAAGCAAAGCATCCTTGTGTTGTTCAGCATTTGACTATGGAAAGGGGGCTTTGTAGTACTGATGGAAAGTCACGTCTGCTTTGCAGCATTTACATTAATAGCTCTCCTTCTTGTTTTTCCTGTCCCTCAGGGTACCCAGGAACTGGTTAAACAGGTGAAGAATTTGCCTCAAGCCAACTATAACCTCCTCAAATACATATGCAAGTAAGTGAAATTAATTAACACTTGGAAAAGTCTCTAAGTTTTGTGAGGCTGTCTCACATGCAAATAATATACTCTGAATGTGTGAATATTCAAACATAACTTACCTGTAAGTTACCGCTCTTATAAAACACAGGGAGGTGAACAGCCTGCCTGAAGGAAGCTCTTGGTTTATCCAAGAGCATCAGCCCAGCAAAATGCTGTCACCCACAGCCTTGGCAGCAGGCATGAATGATACTAATATATTGTTTATTTCCAAAGCACTAAAGAAAGACATTTTTTCCAGGTACTGCACACTTGGAAGATTCATGACACAAGCTGAGTAGCAGATGCAGAGTAGCTAGTCTAGCATCTGCTCTGGTTTTGAAGTGGGGTTAGGAGTGGTGGCTTCTTGGATTACCAGGGATTCCACAGCCTTGTCTCCCCTCATCTCTGTGCTGATTCTCCCAGTTCTTGGGCCTCTTCATCTGGAAGATGGAATGAGATGGTCTTTAAAGGTCTCTTCCAGCCCAAACGATTCTACGTTTCTCTGATCTGTATTTTGTTAGATTCAAGTCAAGCCACAAATCTCTTTCCACAGGCTGCTAGCTCTAGGACAAGGAGATGAGCAAAATGTCTTTAATTCTGTTACATCTGTAAGTGAAAACTGGTTGAAGTCAATCTGTGTCATTCGAGAAATCTGATACAAATGTGAAAAATCTGTCGTTTCAGACCCAGTAGAAGACTGGATCTCTGCTAGATGGGTACTTCTGGCAGAAACCATCCTATCTTCTCTAGTTCATACACTAGAAGGGATCTGGGGTTATTACGGAGTACCTAAGCTGCATTAGTCACTAGAATCATTTCGGGTTTCAGGGTTGTATGAAAACAAGACAAAACTGTCCCTGCCCCAGAATGCCTACAGTCTGAGAAGTGATTGACTTATTCCCTTCCTTCTTTGATAGTTCTGGGGGGGTTTTTCAAGGTTCCTTGATGAAGTTCAGGCTCACTCCAGCATTAACAAGATGAGTGTCCAGAACCTGGCTACAGTTTTTGGACCAAATATATTACGGCCCAAACTGGAAGATCCAGTGACCATGATGGAAGGTAGGTACTGCTCATGTGAGATGGCACAACAGCTGTGTTTTGGAGCTGTAAGTAAAAGTCATACATTCATTGGTAGCTGATCAGTTGACTGCACAGACAGAACAAGTCAAGCCATCCCTCACTGCCTGTGAGGTCATGTCTCAGTTGGCCTCTCTTATCCCATTCACTACTGGTCTGGGGGTGTCTCTCCTCTCTACCATGTGGAGAAGCCTATGCCACCTGGAAAATCTTTTTGAACTTACTGCTAAAATGAAAGCTCAGATGTTTTTCAGAAGGACTATGCTTAAGTACCAAACTGCTGTCATTTAGTATTGGTGCATTTCAGTGAATATATGGCTCCCTGTAGAGAACATCCAGGCCAGAGAGGGGACTGTAGCTTTTTCTCTGCCACAGTGCCTTTAACCAGGTGTCTTAGAAGTGTTGTTTTCTAAGCAGACTGTATATAGGTCAGAATTGCACAGAATCCAAGAAATAAGTTGAAAATCACTCTTAATTTTGGATGTAAAAATCTGAAGCTTTGAAATTATCTGCCTCCATGTGGGTCAAGCAGGCTGACAGTAGTGCTGGGATATAGCTCCTCTCCCAGGTGGCACTGGAGCACAATTACTGTGGTACGAGTTTTAGCAGGGTCTTTGCATTGCGTTTTGTGGGATCTTTGCAAGCTTGCAAAAAGAACTGATGTATTAATCCAGCCTTAGGCACAGGTGGAGATGCTGTGCCCAGGATGTCCTAACTTGACTCTGGCACTGCTCCCTAGCTGTAGGGGACAGTTGATGTGGTGTTCTGCATGATGCAAATCCTTCACAGAACACCAGTATTGTCATGCCTTAGCAGCAGCAGTGCCTTTAGCTCTGCATAGGTGATGTGCAGATGTTGCCCACAATGGTAACTTGCTGTAAGGTAACAGGACAACTTCAGAGCATGACCTGATGTATTATAGTTGTTCAGGGACTCAAAGCCTACCACAGAGATGTGGGCCATATTGTTAATGGTAGATTTGAGACCTTCCCCTCGAAGTGAGGAAGGTACAAAAGTCTGGAGTGGAGAAGGAAGTGTGGGAGCAGATTCTGGTTATTCAGTGTTACAGAGGTGGAGACAGCTGAAATCAGTCTGTGTGTGATGCTGTGACTTCCCCTAGTGGCCACCGGGCCAGTGCTGGTAAGGCTCTCACAGCTTTGGGCAACAGTGTTGTTCAGCTGGCACAGGTAACAAGTCTGGGTTCTGTTCACCACAGGCATTTCATTATGCAGTTCATCTGATGGCACTGTGTGTAGATGCACAGGTGCCACAAATGCTGTGGTCTCATGGTCTCTCCTATATAAAATCACTACAGTGATCTGACCTGGAATTCTGAACTGCCACAGATCTGAACTTTAGAAAAATTGGGATATGTAGACTGGATTTTTAGATTTGATCATTATACTAATAACAACAGCATTAGCAACGTTTTGTTTTATTTTTAGTTGAGGGTAGAAGGTTACTTAGATAGAAATAAGAGAAGTGGAACATCTCAATAAATATTTTTTAGTTTCGGGTAATTTGAATCTGCTAAGTAAACTGATAAGATCTGGGTGCGGTCCTTTAACAAAAAACACTCTAATTGTGTCTCTCTTCAAATTTAAACCATGAATTTCAAGTAGAAATACCCGAATTATGACAGCTAAATTGTTAGGAATGCCCTTATCTCCAAGACATTTATGTATCTTCCTACATTCAGAGACATAAAATACAAAAGGTAGGTGAGCTCAGTACCTCTTGGTGTCAGACCAAAACCTTGTCACTAAAATCAGGCTTTTGTCTTTAACCCCTGACTGTGTTGGTCTTATTCTCTATTTCAGGCAATACTTAAACATAGAATTGCATATTCACTCTTATAAAGGTTTTTCTCTTCTATAGGAAATCCTTTGTATTAGGTTCGGTAATGGTGTTCTCTATTAGTTCGTAATGGTCCCCTGCTGGAAAACAACAACAGCTCTTTTCTGAGAATTTTAAATTATTGCAAGTACTTTCTGCACTTGCTGTACACCTTCTGCAAATGTGTATATCATGCAGATGTCATACTTTCTGCAAGTTTCTCTGTATATTTGAGTGCAGCAAAAGGCCTGAGCTGTTATTTCTGGTTCTTCAATAAGCAGTAGATCTGGGCCTGTTCAGACTATAAAAGTGGGTGCAACCTAGTTATGGAAACCTTTTGGTTTTGAAAGCTGGACAGAGAGGTGCTTCATCCCAGCAAATAGGTTAGTGTGTTCAGGATCTCACAGGCATCTTTGCACAAGGCTATGCTATCCTGCACAGATGCAAACACTGTGATTGACTGGTGTGGTAGACCTGCCCCGTTTTCCAGGTGTGCTCCACCTCTGTCATCCTCCAATGTCAGTTAAGCTTCCAGCCTCTGTAAGCAGGCCAGTTTATTAATCATTGCTAGTGATCATTTGTACTCTGCTAGTCAGCTACATTCATGAGCTGGACTGAGACCGGCATCCTTCACAGTCCTTCTTTTCAGCAAAGGCAATGATTTCTGTCCCTTGCAGTCCTGTACAGAAAGGCCCAGACCCATTGAAATGCACAGCAGCCATAGGCCTAACAAGGAACTCGGGGGATACTTCACATGTTGGGGGCGAGTCTGAGAGGTCTTTCATGTCTCCTCAACTGCTTGCCTTTGTTTTTCACCCACAGGCACCTCACTAGTTCAACACCTGATGACAGTGCTGATAAGTGAACAGGGGCGAATCTTTGCTGTCCCTCAGGCAGATGTTCCAGGGAGCCAGCTGGAAATCAGGCCTGTGCGCCAGCGCAGTACTGTAGAGTGGATCTCCGAGGAGGATGGAGGGGACAGCAGGTCAGAGCACAGCGCTTCAAGCCCCACTGATCTGCCTTCTAGCAATGCTGTGGCACTAGAGGTCACCCCAGGACCCGCACTGAAAATCACTCCTCCAGAGCACAGTGGCAAATTGACTCAGCCTGCCACCAGCCCCAGCAAAAGAGTGCAGACACTCCCTCCATGGAAGTACTCCTTCCGCCAGCAAGGAGCACGGTCTGTGAGTCCAAAGCTGGGCAGCTCATCCTTAGATATCCCCAACCTCTCCTCCAGCGGGAACTGGTTGATGAATGGGTTGTACTCACTCCGAGGCCATCGCCGGACAGCCTCTGGGGAACGAGTTAAAGACTCATGTTCCTCCCAAAGACTCTCTACTTATGACAACGTCCCGTCCTCCAGCCTGTCCCTCAGCACACACAGCATGGCCAGCACCACATGGTCTACATCATCATGTGAGATCTCTGTGATGGACTCAGTCAGCAGCTGCCCAGCCTGCCGGGCCAGTGACTCTTCTGCTTTAAGCTCTCTCAAAACCGAGTGGATAACTCAGGGCTCGCTGTCTCAGAGTGAGGTCAAGACTGCAGATCTGGAGAACAGCATGGACAGGTTTGAAGCATGCAGCAGCAGCAGTGAACAAAGTGACCCAGCTGCAGCTTCCCAAGACTCTATCCAATGCTCCAGGGCCTTACAGAGCTTGGTGGTGGAGCTAAAGACAGAACTGAGCAAACAGAGGACTGAGTATGAGACTAGTATCAAAAGGTAATGTCATCTGCAGGGGGGACAAGGAAATTGTCTGCCAACATTAACCCTGCCTGAACATGGGCTATGAAGGGTATCAGGATCTCAGACCTGAAGTTTGGGTGACAGCAGATTTGGTTCTGCTTTTTCCTCACTGCTCACTGAACCTGATTTAACAGGTCACAAAAAAAAAAAAAAATTTCCATCACACAGGGAAATCCAGTATTCCACATTCAGTGTTTTTAGTGGAAATGAGAACTGCACAGGTGACACCAAAGTCTGTTCTTAGTGTTCTTAGAGAAACAGCAAAGCAAATACCTTGGAGGGAGGAATTGGGACCCCAGGTGGTCAGGCCTCAACAGGGAACTCTGTTGGTCTGTGCAGGTGCTGATATTTGTACAAAATCAGTCTGAAATTGAGTTTCTTGTTGCTTTTCCCAACAGAAACATTCTTGAGGAAACTGCTCGTGACTATTCCCCAGTGGGTTTTTTGTGGTGGTGGTGTTGGGGCTGCATCTCAGCTACAACTTTTTCAGCAGCCTTTTTGTCTTGAACATCTAGAAAACTTGCTTTTGGTTTCTGTTGTAAAAAGTTTCTGGCCCCTGGCTTGGAGTAGCAGCGAGCTACTGCTGACTGGTGTTTCCTTGCACAACTGCAGCTGCTGATGCTGTATTTAAGATCTGAGCTCAGAAAAATTCCTTCCAGTTTTCAGGAAAGCTGCGTATGAGGGCAGGGGCTGTAGGAAGTATTAAGAACTAGGAAGTCATATTCATTTATTTGTGTGAGTTAGTATATTAGGTTTTATGAGTGTGTGTGCTTACCAGAATGACTTTCAGGAAAGCACTTATGGAAATATGCACAGGAAATCCAGTTCCTTTAATATACAGCCATATGGAAAATTGCACACCATGGCTACAGAAGAACAGCCATTGGCCTGGGCTGTACAGCACTAGTACTTTGCACTGAAGAAGGGCAGTAGTCCCATTTCTTACAAATAGTTGAGTTCTCAGGTTTTGATTTTTTTTCTGTTAAGATGCTAATGTTATACTCCTTCAATTATTAAAACTATGGTAGCGTTTCCATACCTCATTTCCCATCAGTCTCCCAAACATGATACCAAAAGCACATATGACCATTGGGACGGCACAGCTTCAAGCTGTATTTGTTGCCACTTCTTTCTTGTTAAAGTAATTTCTCAGAACTGTATCTGAACTCTGATCTCTTCCTGTGGGCCAGCTGTTAAGGTAGGAATTCTACTTGCTACCTTCCTGCTTTATTTTAAGATTTCCTGTGGTGGTGGCATGCCAGTTTCTGCAGCATTTCTGCCTCTTGCATTGTAGTGGAACTGAAAGGAGAATCAGGCTGTGTAGCAGTTTTAGTTCCCACCTAACATCACAGAGTTACTTTAGGAGTTTAGGAGAAAAGCCTACTGCCACCTTGTTGTGTTCAAGGTACAGGAGCTGATGCAAACACTACCAGCCACTAGCATGGGGTGTTGGAAAAGGTCTGTGAATGAGGGTGGTAGCTCATGGCTTATTTGTTTTTTTTTAGATGCTCTACTGATGCAGAATGGGAGGGAGATGAGGGTATGTGCCTTGCATTTAATTCAGCAGGGTTGCCCTGGCAAGTGTTGATGCAAAGATACAGAATTATAAACACCAGGCTGCAGAACTTGGAAATGTGTAGCTACACATTCTTACCAGCTGCCTGAGGGAAGCCATCCCCCTCTTATCCACCTCTTATCAGTAATCTCATGCAAACAGGCCCTTAAGCTGTGGACATCAGGGGCATCCACGAAGATCTGTTCTTCATCCAGCTGTTGAGCAGTTTCAGCTGCTTCAGCTCTAACACCTGCCTTTCCCCTTGAGCTGGACAGGGCAGAGAGCACTGTGGCTGGAGTGGGGAGGTCTATAAATTGGCCAGGTCTCACACGGGAAACTAGCTGAGAGGAAAATGTGTAATGAAATAATAGTTTCATAAAACCAGGCAAGATGCAATCACTACCTTTCTGTATTACACAGGATGACTCCAGCTGTTCAGGATTACAGCCTGAAGGATTGTGCTGTCAAGTCTAATAACTTCAAGCCAAGTTTTTCAGCTCTCAAAAAATTTGCAATGTTTTTACTACATCTGCAGCAATTTTCATGTGCAAAAATATGTTCCTTTTAAGATTGCATGAAGTCTGTTTTGTGGAAAGACAGGAGCTAACTAGCAAAGAAGGCAGGCTGCTTAGCAGGAAAAATTTAGGCTGTCTCAGTGTCTGTATTTTATTGACAATAATTTAGTCCCTAAAAATAATAATTAGTTGCTTTACAACTGTACATGTGCTTGTGTGGTTTGCAGAATTCTGTGTGTGTGTAGCAGGACAAGTTTTAATGAAAGAATATGAGCTTTTTGTTGGCACATACATAAGTGGAGGGAAAGCAGAGTCAGTACCTGCCTGCGGCAGAGGTAAGGAACACTTGCTGATGGAAAAGCTGTTATTTCTCATCAACTGCCCATTTTCTCTTAGTCAGAGGGAGGCAAGTTTTATGGCCTTCCTGTAACTAGTCTGTTCCAGAGCATTTCTCCCTCAAGGTTAATATAATTATCAGACATTCTCTGTTGAGTTTCAGTAATTCATGTTTACCACCTGGGACTCTTAAGAAAATGGAAATATCTTGGAGACAACTGTTTTGTTGTTTATGTACAAATGCAGTATGTACTGTGACCATGTGTAATTCAGAACACAGCTAATCTAGGCTGCTGTAGCTGACCCCTAAACTTAGCAGTAAAAAAATATTCGCAGCTCAGAGCTGTAGGATGTAACAAAAATGTTCTAAAGTGTGTGTGTATATAAGCATCCCAGCTTCAGAGGAGTTGTATTAGAAAAGACACAGCTGTCTGGTGATAAAGGTCTCCCTTCATCAAGATGGGCCATTTTTTTGATGGATATGGTGCAGGTCAGTGCACCTGTGTGTGACTTTTTGATTCATTGTGGAAATTGTGACAAGGATCATATTGCCATCTTTAGCTGTATGTAAAGCAACATAAAGGAACAGTTTAGGGGGAAACACTGCACTGCCTGCATACGTAATTGCCTCTTGACTGGTCACAAAATGGAATTCAGACCGTTACTCTATCTAAAAATAACCCACAGGGTTATAACCCACAGTTTCACAGGGACAGCAGCACCCCAGCTTTGCAGTTGGGTATTATACTGATCAATGAGATGTGAGGGTGAATTGGTGTTTGGGGTTTTTTTTTTTTACATTATTTTTTTTAAATGTATTTATTTTGTTTTAGAGGGGGGACCTAATTTTTAAAATCATATCCTAGTGATCAAAAATTCCTAACTGAAAATATTCCCTCCTCTATATTAACACCATAACTCTATCTTGTGATTAGGCAACACGATGGGGAGGACAGCAAGTGCATTTCTTTCAAGTCACAAAACCATGAACCTTGTTCTTTGACCTCCTTAGTGAAAAGCTCTGAGTCTTGCTTAGTGCCCTGATACATTTAAGGACTGTTCTTCAGATTCTCCCTCACATGAAATGTTGGGGTTTGTAAAATCTTTTACCTTACCCCAATGTCAATGACTAACTTTACAGAAAATACCATCAAATGTATGGTGAAAAAGGTCTGTGACCTGATCTCCAAGGATATGTTCCTCTGTACTGTATATCCATATACAGAAACATAGTATCAGGATGAAAACAGAGGTTAAAAGATTATTTCATAATTATATATTTGAACTCAGCCTAACTGAGTTAGGCCTCAGACATCCAGTCTGATGCCTGAAAGTAAGCATTGTTTTCTAAGATTTGAGCATATTTTCTCAAGATACAAATAGAAGGAGGCTCCAGCTTTCAAGAAGTCTCTCTCTTAAATTCAACATTAATGAAATGGCAGAAGATTTTAGCACTAAGAGTAAGTTTTAAAGGAGACAACTATGTGGAACAATTAAATGTATTGTAGTTATCAGCTGTATTCATCCAGCCACTTAAAAAGCCTCTTTTGTTTTCTCTCTCTCCATTGGTTTTAAGAATTGAAGAAACAAGTGCAGACCTGAGGAAACAAGTGGTTAGGTTAGAAGAAGAACTGGATCAAGAACGAAAGAAATACACGATGTTGGAGATAAAGCTGAGGAATTCTGAACGTGCACGTGAAGATGCTGAGAAGAGAAATTGCCTCCTGCAGAAGGAAATGGAAGAGTTTTTTTCAACATTAGGATGTTTAACTGTTGGGAGTCAAAGTGCTAAAGTCCTCAAGTAGAACAAGCATAAAAAATTCTATTTCTGGCAAAATGAGTGAAAATGCACATTTTGTTCTGGCATACTCATGTATCATGAGTAATTCTACAGTAATTGTGCTCTTGGTGACACTTGCTCTGTTGTCTTTGCATGTGCTATAGTATTTGGGCCAGCTGGAAAAGACTGCTGACCATACTGCTTGAAAGTTTAGATATCAGACGGCCAAGAAAGAGGGGGTGCCCTTTGTATCCACAGAACAAAAGATACTCTTCTCCAGAGTTGTCCTGCTGCCATCTTTGGACTCAACTGCACCATCCTTTTGCTCGCTCAAGGACAGTGGAAAGTCCTCCAGGGTGTGTAGACGGCCAGAACCAATGGACAGGCTGAGCCTGGAGCTGAGGAAGATGGCAGCTCCAATTTGGCACCACAGCCAGTGGGGTTTACCAGATGGATTTAATGAGGTGGTTTTCACCCCACTCCATAGATAAAGTTTGTTCAAATTTCTTATTACTAAAGTGCTGTTATTTTATGAGACTATTGTGAAAACAAAATCTACAAAAAAGCTGAAGCTATCAAAACCTTGACAATTCACGAAAATTGTCCCTTACCTGCCAGTTTCAGTGTTTCATAAAAATGCAACTTATTAAATTGTATGTGATTAATAATGAGATTGCCTACACAAATTCCATGGAACTTTAAATATGCACATTTTGCCCTAGGTATTGGAGTTTTCTGAGCCAAAAATAAGACCAGTATTAGCTGCAAGGAAAAAAAAAAATCTCATGCATTGATATATGTACTGCTCAGTCATCAAGGTAGAATATGGAAGATTCTTATCATCAAAAGGCATCCAAGTGATCCAACTGCTGAGGGTTTTTAAGCCATAAAACTTTAATAGCAAAACCTATACTAAGAGAAATAAGTGTAAATGGGGTGGGGGACATTAGGGTAGTAAAGGGGGAAGGTTGGGGATCTATCTTTAACCTTCCCTGGATAATTTACACTTGGCTGCCTTGTATCATTTTCCATTATACCAAGTCGATTTTTTTGTTGTTTCTTAGTTCTCATAGAGAGATGAGGGGATAGGAGGAATATTGCAAACCACCTGTCAGCCCAAGTTCATTATTTCTACTGAGGAAAAATCATTAGAATGAAGCTCTAGTTTCTGGTAATTAGCTGCCAGGGCTGACTTCCCCTCCAAGGGACTTCAACAAGTTCTGCATAGCATTTGAAGCACTCTGAGCCATGTGGAGCCTGTACACAGAAAATTGTTTCATCAGATTGAGCCCAAATTCTCACCTGCCAGCCCAGCACTCATAGCACTGTTCATTCTTTCTTGGCACTTTATCTTTGACAGCTAAGGCAGCTTGGGAGTCTCTAAGGAGAAAGATTTTTAACGGAAAAGTGCCACAACAACATGAACTGTCTAAGGGGAAAGTACAGAAGGAGCAGTGAAGGAGTTTAAGTATTTTCAGAAAAATACCCTAAATCTCATTTCTTAGTAGAGAAGACTGTCTGGAAATAACCTTAGAATGGGCTCTTTTACGTACCAGAGGATAGTACACTTTTCAGTATTGACTTCATCATCTCACAGATACCCAGGTATTTCAGTATTTAAACATCTAGATTTTTACTTGTTTCTACCACACTCTGACACTTCTCCTTCCTATAAAAATGTAAACCATTTAAAGTAAGCAAAACCCCAGCATTCTACCCTTATCTTTCCTGGACAAGACAAGTCAAGCAAGGCAAGTAAGCCATGTGAATAGATTAATTCATTTATTTCAAAGTTTTTTCCTCCTTCCCAGGCTCTCCAGCAACACTGGATTGCTTCCTGCCCCTGACATGAAGCAGCAAGTACCTGCACAGAGGCAGGACCCGCCTGCCACTTGCAGGCCACAAGCATCACCCCCATCTTTTTTCTCCTTCTCTGCCTTGGGTTATTTCTGATGGTCACAAATGAACACAGAAGGAATAGGATGGCCATTTAAAACAGCAGCATTAAATGCATAATGTGAGAAGAAAGCAGCTGTTGCAACAGTTACTCTGAGCTGGACAAGCAGAGTGTGTCAGGTAGCTGTGGGTACCAGGCCAGTCATCACAAAATAAACCTTAATATTGGAGAGTGGCCTAAACCAGGGTGTAAGCAGACCATCAGGACTGATAAAAAGCAAATTTCTACTGAAACATTCAATCCAAGCAGTAATAGCAACCAGGGTATTTTAATGCCCTCTTTTATCCCTACGCCAAATGTGGAAACCTTCCTCTGTATCCATCCTGACTGCCCACACATCCCTTGCGTTATCTTCTGTATGGATCAACTGCAGAGACCTCTTTAGTTTGGCCACACTACAGACTGAAGAACTGAGCCATCTGACTGGGAGACTAAACACCAAATATGTGAGACAAGCAGGGAACAGGACTGCTGGCTAATTCTTTTAAGTATTTAATGTTAGGTAACTGCTACATATGGTGGAACTAGGGGACAAATGCACCTATCCCAAGCCTTCAGCTCCACGACAGGATCATCAGTCAGATCTGTAGCTGTAAGACTAATCTTATTCTAGCACGCAGGATAAAATTATCAGTTCTTTTCAGTATCACAAACTAAAATGTATCCACTAAGACTGAGTAGTGAAACTAACCATCTATGCCTCTTGTTCATAAGGAATAAATTTCAGCTCCTTCTGAAGATGAGCTACTGCAGTAAATAAACCCTGCAAGAAGCTGCAAACTACCCATGGTATGGTAGGATGTTAACTCTAAGTATGATCCTGTTGCTATAATGTTAATTTCCTGACATAGGCAATTATGCAAGAAATGGGAATTCACTTGTGCCGTTGTATAAAACCTCATGGAACTCTAAGCTCTTATTTGAGGAAGACTGTATACACTTTTCAAGCTTTAAATTTCATTTCCATCCTCTTTTTTCCTACCACTTCATTTCCCCACATGAGGCTTCTGAGAGACCACTCCTTACTTTGCAGAGCTTTTGCTCATTATAGCCCCTGATTTAGATGTCAACTTTCTTAACAAGTGTTTACAAGACAGAGGTTGGTTAGTATTAATTAAACATGACAAAAGGCTCCTGGAATCAGGTGGATATATTTTTTTTTACCATAGCTTCAGCTGTGCAATCTTCCCAGCCTGGAACATCCCTTCCAGTGTTATACAGACAAAAATGTGTAATAGCTTTTCAGTGAGAAAACGCAACACGAGCATATGCTTTCAAAAAAAGCAAAATAGCAACACTTCAGAATAACAAAACCCCCAAAACTTCTGCAGGTCTCCAGGACATTTCTAACACAAAAAGGAAAATGAACAGAGGTAATTTATTGAGGCACCTACATTCACCAGCAAGTTCCATTGAAGCCAGCAGCACCAGAGAGTGTTTCAATCCTGAGTCATCCACAGACAAATCCTGAGCAGACCAAAGACTATCTCTCCAGCCTTGCTCTGTATTATCACTTGAAATTGGCTGCACTTTATGACAACATATGCAAATAAAGAAGGGCATTTCTGAGTCCCACCACATTCCTAGAAGAGCATCTCATGAACAGCTGGCCCAGAGAAAACAAAGCTGGCTACACTGTGCTGCAGTGGTCACAGTCCCTTTCCCTTGAAACCGTACAGACACTGACAGCACAGCTCAAGGGCAGCTGCAGTCTTTGTTTATGGGAACAGTCAAGACTCTGCTGGAAGTGAAGGCAATCAGATCCATTATGTTAGGATTTACCCACAGCAGAGGGGGCAGTGCAGGCAGTGAGTGCTCCAGGCACACAAGTCAGCCCTCCCAAAGTCAGATCCTTCAGGCCTCTCTGAGACTCAGTTTTGGGAGGTTTTCCCATACACTTGACAAACCATGGCTTACCTCTTTCTGCAGCACAGGGTCCTGGCAGCTGTATTTCCAGGAAATAATGTGGCTAGAGCTGGCAGCAAGGAAGCAAGAACATAATCCCAGTGGTTTCAAAGACAGTGACTACTAACAGTCTGTGCCACATCCAAAGTCCATGGGAATGGAGAAATGGAAAAAACATGCCACCGTGCCCATGAGTGAGCTCACACACAAGACAGGACTTGAAGTATCATTAAAAGATGAATAGTCAGGAAGGATCAACAATAATAAGATTTTAAGTGCAGCCTTATTATGCAATCCATGTGAAATCTGTCCCAGCCTAGCAATGAAGAATCATTAAATGCATAGTGGTCACACTTTTTTTTTTCTTTTTTATTTAAAATATCATTATAACCAATTGACATACTAGATAACAATGTATACATTCCAGTGGTGCACATGTAATGACCTATGGCATGAAAGAATAAAAAAAATCCACAAGGTTCTCAGTAATGCCCCACCAACAGCTTATTTGGAGGGAATAAAGGAAAAGCAGGAAAAGGTATCAAATGTCAGGAAGAAAAAAAACTTACAGTTTTTCCCCAGTATTTTTAATGGTGTATCTTCTACTTCATATTTCTTGGGACATAATAAAATTAAGAACATACTTCAAAAGGGGCAGAAGGAATGATCACAATAATTGCAGTGGGATTTTTTTCTCAACTTTAGTAATAAAAGTTAAAGAACTCTCAAAAATAGACTAGATATTGGGCCTACAAAAGTAATTCATCTGTATGCAAAGCTTACCAAGAATTATTCCTTTTGTAAAATGGATGAGCTGACATTACTAGTAAGCTATTTTTACCCTACAAAACCAGACTACAATAATAAAATCACCAATTTACAGCTAACACAATATTCTAGATGTACATTACTGTACACAAGCTATATATTACACAGGAACATCTTACGTGAAATATATAAGAAACATACTTACTGGTATTGTCTCAACATTGGCCAATAGGTTTGTTTTCCTAAAGGAGGTGTATTTTTCTATTCACATTCAGTGTAGTTCCAATAGCAAGGGTTAGCTTTGCTTACTTAAGAAACGTAGAAAGTTTGTGTGAGGTAGTTCAAGAAAGCCTAGCTTAAATTTTTAACTGCAGAAGTAGAAACACAATGTGACCTGATTCGTAACACATTTCTGTAATGCAGACATATCTAAACAAGAGAGTGACAGAGACCACTTAAAATACCACTTTTATCCAGTGCCCTTAACTAAGAATAAATTAAATTAATTGAAAATTTGGGTAGGCAGTACCACCTCATCACATTTCTTCATTAAAACCTTCTTTCTAATCCTATTGAAAAATGCAGACAGGCTCTCCCTTCAACTCCAGTCCTCAATCTAAATATGTAAGAACCCAACCACTGATAGGAAAATAAAATCTTAACAGCATGAAGAAGCTGCTGCCAACAGCAAATAAAACACTATCTAGAAATCATAATTCACTCCCTTTAACAACCTGAAAGAGTAAGCCCAAGTGCAGACTGAACCACCTTCTCCCCTTTCCTCCATAATCTTAATCGAGAAACATTTATTGTCATACACTTTGGATTATGGGCTGTGTAGAATCATCCTCCGGCAGATTTTTTTTGACCCTTTTTCTTCACGCACTGTTGAGCTGGATGCCACACCCATCCCTCCATCCCTGCAGGGACCTTCCCCAGGTGCTCCAGCGACCTTCCCGTGGGGAACGCACGGAACAGCCCCACGGGACCCTCGGCCAGCAGGGGGCGCCATTGCCGCGGCCCAGAGCCCACCCTGTGATGGACACGGGGGCTGCGGACAGACAGACACGGAAACACACACAGACACACAGACAGACAGGGAAACACACACAGAGACACACACAGACAGACACGGAAACACACACAGACACACAGACAGACAGGGAAACACACACACAGACACGGAAACACACACACAGAGACACACACAGCCAGACAGGGAAACACACACAGACACACACAGCCAGACAGGGAAACACACACACAGACACACACAGCCAGACACGGAAACACACACACAGACACACACAGCCAGACACGGAAACACACACACAGACACACACAGCCAGACACGGAAACACACACACAGACACACACAGCCAGACACGGAAACACACACACAGACACACACAGCCAGACACGGAAACACACACACAGACACACACAGCCAGACACGGAAACACACACACAGACACACACAGCCAGACACGGAAACACACACACAGACACACACAGCCAGACACGGAAACACACACACAGACACACACAGCCAGACACGGAAACACACACACAGACACACACAGCCAGACACGGAAACACACACACAGACACACACAGCCAGACACGGAAACACACACACAGACACACACAGCCAGACACGGAAACACACACACAGACACACACAGCCAGACACGGAAACACACACACAGACACACACAGCCAGACACGGAAACACACACACAGACACACACAGCCAGACACGGAAACACACACACAGACACACACAGCCAGACACGGAAACACACACACAGACACACACAGCCAGACACGGAAACACACACACAGACACACACAGCCAGACACGGAAACACACACACAGACACACACAGCCAGACACGGAAACACACACACAGACACACACAGCCAGACACGGAAACACACACACAGACACACACAGCCAGACACGGAAACACACACACAGACACACACAGACAGACACGGAAACACACACCCAGACACACACAGCCAGACACGGAAACACACACAGAGACACACACAGACAGACACGGAAACACACACAGAGACACACACAGACAGACACGGAAACACACACAGAGACAACCCCTCCCTTCCTTACCGAACAACTCATGATGCTCTCTGTATCTAGGTGGAATTCCTATCTAAAAACATATTGCTGCATCCGGCATAGCAAGGTTCTTCAAAGCTAAAAGCCCGAGCTGCACACCTTGTGCAGGGCAAAGTGCCGTGTCTGTTCAGCAGAGGACAAACCAGGGCTGCCCTGGTCAGCTGGGCTGGGCTGAGGGTTCTGCTCTGCCAGCCCAGCTGCTCACACACACTAACACGCAAAAACATCAATTCTGACCCTATTGTCTTCCACCAACAAAAGACCTCACAGCATAGCACTGCAGCACACCGTCACGGTACTCACTCCTCCCTCCCACACACTTCTATGTCAAATACCTGAAGAACGTACCTCTACAAAAGGAGAGCTGTTTTATCCTTGATGCATGATGCCACAGCTCTGACCAGAGAAGGTGGAAATCAATCTCACGTTTATTGCCCAATTCAATCCCTACCAACTCCTAATGGATTGGAACGGCCCTGGAAATTTGCACGCACTTTAGTGAAGCCTGCTGTCATGAGAAGATTTTGAATCATAGTCTAAAATAAAACAATATTTTATGAATAAAATTGTACAGTGTACTGGATAGCATATAATCTAACAATAAACAGAGACAGCTGAACTTGCTACCCATTTGTTTGCTATCTGTGGCAGTGTACAACTACCACTGAAATAATTTTATATTTCCACATATAAAAAGGGAAGTTAAGACTAGGATGTTGCTGTGATAGTTTGGTTACTGAATCTGGTTTTCTTGTCTTTGAAATCCGCCATCAATTTAATTTGCCTAAAATGCAAGCAACTGAAAAAAGCAACACTACTATGACGATAGTGCCAGAAGTGAACTCTAAGTTTCCACAGGCAAAGCTCTGACCTTACTGAAACAATCCATTTAAACACTGCTCGGCCACACTGCAATGTGCTGCAGTGGACAGTCTCACCCATTCATTAACCCTACCTGGAAAGAAGAAAAGCTCAATTCTCCTTAGAGCTTATGAACTCAGTTCAGTGACTATTTTATTTAGGACACCAGAAAGTGATAGCAAAATTATTTTTAAGTTCCAAAATATTTCAATCATCACTGCAATCCAGAGGGGCCTAAAATAAATTTAAATAGTAATTATATTTACCAAATTTTGTTTTTAACAGCACTTAGAGGCATCAGAAGTTGCTTTTGTCAGTCTTAACTTCATTACATTACACTGTTTTGACCACTTGACTACCATTTGACCCTATACAACAATGCACTACTGTCATATGATCAAAAATTTTGGCTTCATTCACAGCTTAAACTTCGATAAAAAAAATTACAAAATAGACTGTTCTGTTGGTCTCTGTTCAACTTGAGCAGATTTTCTATATTCCAATGCTAGATGAATCCAAACATGTCCTGCCTATTCTGAGGTAATATACAATTTGGCAGGACCCTGCAAAAATAATTGCCATAACAAATGTGGTTTAGGAAGGCAATATTGAAATATTAGATATAAGTGAGGAAAGCAAAATTACACGCACACAGCACTTACCAGCAGTCTAGCCAGGCCAGGAAAACAATTGTGCAGCTTATCAATTTAGTCATCTTTGAGACACTACCATTCCTTGTAACCCTGCACGTTTTTTAAAAAGACATGTTAGATATGAGAAATACTACTTCTATTTTTCCAAAACTTACTGTAAAGACAAATTTTCCTCTTTCAGTTAGAACTTCAAAAAGATACTTATTTAACCCAACAAGCAGAAGGAACCACACTGAAGACCATCAGCCATTCCTGGATGACCTCTGTAGCCAGTTATATTACTTGCTTATGCTCGGCACCTGGCAAGACTTCCGTATTTTTTTATGCCCCTTTTTTTGTGAGCATTACTAATTTAAATTGCTCTTCACATTCTAATTCACTACACAAAATATGCATCTACACGAGGCAATCAATTATACAGCCTAGCTTCACTAAAAATCTGCATTTTCCAAAGGAATAAATTCTGAATGATTGTTTAACTCATACATAAACTTAAGTCAGTTATACATAAAGCATTCTGTAAATATAAAATGTAAACAGTTAAAATACTTCTGTGATGAGCAGCACCATCTTACATGACTATTTAGTAAATGTTCTATATATCTCAATATCTCTTTTGTTTAAAAAGTGTATTGAAACCTGGAGCTTCGGTGATGAAAACTACTGAATATTTATGACTTAAAATGAACCATTGTTAAGATTTCTGCTACACTGATCTCAGTGAAATGAAAGAGATAAATATTAATTTATACAGCACTACTTCTCCCTCCTTTGGATGGCATATATTGCTCATTAATGCATTAGCTACAGAAATCCTGAGGTTCTCCTACCACTTGATGGTTTTTAGCAATCAGTATTTTAGGTGGAGAAAGAGTAGCTGAAGTTTTGCCCCTATTGCATTCATGTCTGTTGTGGTGTATAGAACTCCAGCACGTCATTCCCTCTTTGACCCAAAAAGCACTCGCCCTAGTAGACAAAACTAGTAAGAACCAAAACTCCCAAGAATCACGTCTTACATGTAAGTATAGCTACAGCATATTCATTTTCCTTTTTGTCTGTCTAAACATCCTGGATACACTTCGTTTTGTGTGTACAAAAACAGGCTACAAGCTAAAAGTAAACAATTTATTGGCATTGCAATGTATTATTCATGAAGTATCCTCGTGTTTTATGGTGATCACAAGATTTGGCATGCCACAACTCTGCAGAAAACATCACATTACTAGGCTGAGTATTTCTGCAGCTTTGAAGATATGCTTTGCTTTCCTAAGTTTATAAACCCATTCAGATGATGTTACTTTGGAAAGGATATTTTTATTTCTCTACAAAACCTCACTAACTGTTGCTTTTGTAGAAGGCAAGTGGCCAAAATAAAAGAGGATTTTTTTCACTGCCAGCACCACAGTAGTATGCTCAAAACTACAGCTGGCTGCACTGAATTCTCTCCCCCTCCACCTGGACATAGATGTATGACCAAGCATAAAACTGTGAAGGATATCATGAACAAAACATCTGGAATAAATCCTAATTAAAAAATTGAAAACCTATAAAATCTTAAATAATTCATTATATGGTAATGACCACAACATTAATATGTGCTTTGATAAAACAAATCTTACAAATTCAGTAAAAAAAGATCAGCAGCATAATAGTAAAGCAAATATGCAGATTTAAAAACCACAATAAAAATTATCAGGTTTAATATTTTACAGTTAATTACAGCAAAAAGTGGCTGCTTTTAACACAACTTACAGTTTGAAATTACAGCACTTTATGATGAATTTCATGATTATTTTTGAAAAAACACTCAAAAATACCACCAAATTTTAAAAGTGCCCTATTAATGACTAAAAGGACCCCCCTCCCACCCCCCAAAAGACCAAGTAGTCATCTACAGCAACCCAGAGGTCCAGCTGAGGTTTCTAGACTGCTGTCTGTATCAGAGGCCAATGTTGGATCTGTTGACATTGAAGACACATCGTTGACAGATGACGATGAAGATGGATGTTGAGAGCCATTGATCATTGCTGCACCTGTGCTATGAGAAACAAAACAGCAAATCAGTTGCAGATACAGTTGCACAGTTCAGTACTTGCATTAGTCTGTCTCTTCCTAATGGTCATTACTTTTCCTTGTTTTGGCAAGTTTGAAGAGAAGTGTCTCAATCCATTGTCACAATAAATAAAACCCACAAGCCTTTAATGTGGGGCTTAATGGATGGTATGTCAAGAATCACAGAACTCACATGGTACAGACATCTGCCAAATCACAGTAAATGCTAATGGCTGAAGGTTAAAAAAGATAGTAATACATAAAGCCGAGCTAAGATACCCTAAAAACCGTTGAGACCCTAAGCTAGAATGTATCTACATACTTTGATAAACAAAGAAATGGCCTGGGATTTTTTTCCCCTGCCCTTGAGACAGGGGAATAGCTGGTGCCCAGCCACATCACATCATTCAATCTCAGATACCCAGTGATTTTTCGGAGTCTGAACTTCAGTGAACTCTGAGAATAGTCAGCAAGGTTAGTCCAACTTTTGCCACAGAGTTTTATCAACAGTGGGCACATTTTTCTCCAAAACCCAGCAAAATGAAGTGCTAGAAATACCCCATAATTTTCCAGCCTAGAAATCCTGTTTCATTATTTAAAAGATATAAGTAATGGTTACATCTTGAGACTGTACTAGATACACATTAACCAAACTACAGCAACTGAGTACCAGTACACACCAGGATGTTTCCTGACAACTGAAATGAATAAAGCATCAATTATACAGAGACAATGATAAAGGGATTTAACAGATGAACAAAAAGAGCTCTCAACCCCATATATTCTACTCAAATATACAATATCTCAAAGAGAATTCAAGAGGTTTGGTGATTTAAGAGCCATCTTTTTGAGTTATGTTACTTTTGGATGTCTTGAACAGCTTTACTTCCTCCCGACCTACAACTCAAAGGAGCTTTGTACTGTGCTTTTATTGTAACCAACCTAAAGGGGCTGGTTGGCCGCGTATAACCCCATTCTTGGTTCTCTCCTCCAGGTCCATGACTTCCTTGTATATCAACTCTAAAAATGCAGAGAAGGGAAGGCAAAAAATTAATCTGCAACCGCCAAGACTGGATGGATAATGTATCTCCCATTAAATGTACATTTAAATTTCACAGGTTTATTACTGCTCACAATTAGCTTTGAAAAACAGGCTGTAGGCTACACAGCAACTGGAAAGTGATATAAATATCTACAGTTCTTTTCTATTGGAGCTACAATGGCCTGGCACTCTTGAGAACGTACTGACATTGTTCTAAGGCTCTTTTGTGCAGGCTGCTTGGGCACAGACCTGGGATTAAACTCAAGTCTTAAAGCCCACTCAGTTTTTATCAAAGGCTTCTTTGGTACAGATAATCTCCATCAACAGTCTTCAAAGGAAGAGCTAAGAACAAGCCCAAGACAGCATTGCCATACTCCCCATGCACATTTGCCACTAAATTTCCTCAGCAACAACATGTAAAGATCTAGATCACCATGAAATAGAACACAGTATTAGCATATAGACGGTCAGTTCAAATGAAAGCAGCAACTTCTTCTGGTTATGGAAGTTCCTCATCCTTAAACAGGTTAGAAGTGCTTGTAACATGAATCAGTAACACACTCTGTGCACTGGCCAGAAGGTTTCTAGGCTAATGGCAGCTTATTACCCAGAAGAGACTTCAGCTGCAAATTTCCAGAAGAAACAGTAGAAGAAAAGGAGTAAACATGTTAAATCCAACTCATAAGAACTGACTCTCATAATTACTATTTATCTGTCACTGGCAAACTAATGCAATGAACAAATAGTTTGGAAGAAAAAAGCATTTAAGAATTATCATTTCAAGGGCTATGGGAATCTCAAAAGTAAACTCCATATTGCCTGAAATACTGTCAGTGTATCTCCTTCAAAAGGGAAATAACTTTGCTTGGAATGAGGATGGTAAGAGAATTTCCACAATTCTCCTTATCTTTGCTTTTACAATTAAGACTCAGTTTCTAATAGAAAATGCCCTTCTTACCTTTCCATTCTTCTATCGTGTGCTCCCTCTCATCTAACTGCTTATCTGGTATCTTTGGTGGAGGCTGAAAAACAGAACTAAGTCATCACAGAGCAATCAAAAGGGATACAAAACTAGTATAAACAAAAAATGAAATTAACCGCTCAGAACATGAGCCTGTTTTCAAAATAGCATATTTATGTGATCATATACATGATATATTCTCTCATACTTGGACTTGGCCTATTTTCTAGGTGCTACTGCTTTAAAGTTCTTATGATTAACAAATTTGCTTGCATTACTAATTAAAATAGAAACTGAACAGTCTGGTAAAAGAGCTCCTAAGTGCAGCAGTCTCCAGCACAACCACCTCTTTCTAGCTACTTACTATTAATTACTACATTTTCCATCTAATTTTTGCAGATCAGCAGAATTCTAATTGCTCCATTTACATTAAGCATCTTTTTCTACTCTTAGGCAAACACCAATCACCTTTCTTTTTAAAAAAATGACACTTTTCTCGTAAGCTGAAATCATCCCAAAATTTAAAAAAAAAAAAGTTTTGATTAATCCCTTTGTCCATTAGTGTTAATTATTGAAAGTTCAAAATCTTGTATTCTGATTTTGCTGGGACATTTATTTCTAGGTTAAGAATACTGCCAATTGCTACAACTAACAAAAATATTTCTCTTGCCCAGGAGTAAATACCTCAGAACTCCATCAAGGGCAATCAAACTACAGTCAAACAACTGAAGCTCAATAAATTTGAACCCTATATAAAAAATTTCAGATGCATTACTACATGTTCAGGAGATTATATGCAATTGTACACAAACACACAGAGACAAGTACTTCAGTCTAAGCCCATTCCTAATGATATTTCTTATAAACACCTCTATCAATATCAATAAAAATCATTATGGCTCAGTGAAGCTTCTAGTGAAATGTGCAATGATCTTCTTTCNGGAATAGCAGCAGGCAGGCCTCTACTACCCTTCTCTGTCATGTACACAGCAAATACAGTGAGTCTGACTCCACTGAGTAGGTGACTTAAAACCAGCACGTTACTGAAATAACTGCAGGATATCTATACATTATGAACATAAACCCCTTATACTCATCCCTAGAGAACAAAGATCTGCTCTGCCTACACAACTTCTATTCCAACCTCCCCCGACTTTTCCCTAAATCATATTCTTCTCAATGACAGATGCCAACATAGTATTTACTTGTCTTTAAAAAGACAGCTCCAAGAATAG